>SJYA01001609.1:1920004-2047686 GCA_006410615.1 Neotragus moschatus
TCTAGTCAAGGCTATGGTTTTTCCTGTGGTCATGTATGGATGTGAGAGTTGGACTGTGAAGAAGGCTGAGTGCTGAAGAATCGATGCTTTTGAACTGTGGTGTTGGAGAAGACTCTTGAGAGTCCCTTGGACTGCAAGAAGATCCAACCAGTCCATTCTGAAGGAGATTAGCCCTGGAATTTCTTTGGAAGGAATGATGCTAAAGCTGAAACTCCAGTACTTTGGCCACTTCATGGGAAGAGTTGACTCACTAGAAAAGACTCTGATGCTGGGAGGGATTGGGGACAGGAGGAGAACAGGACGACAGAGGATGAGATGGCTGGATGGCATCACTGACTTGATGGACATGAATCTGAGTGAACTCCGGGAGTTGGTGATGGACAGGGAGGCCTGGCGTGCAGTGATTCATGGGGTCGCAAAGAATTAGACACAACTGAGCGACTGAACTGAACTGAACTGATTTGGCTATAGTCATGGTAAATTTCTGCAGAGAAGAAAGTACATTTTTGGTAAACAAAACAAGATCTTATTTAAATAAAAATTCTAGTAATGTACATTTTTATATGTACTTATTTAACATGAATCCTCTGTTTAGAAATAATATAATTGAATAAACTATTTATGTGCAAAGGAGAAATCCATGATACACTTATATGCTGGTAAACTACTAAGCTGGTAAACTCTTAAGTAAAGAAAAAACCACAGAATAAGTGTTTAACCATTAGATATTCTAATCATATGAACAGTGGGAGAGTAAGATACTGGTTTTGATAAGGAAAAGCAAAAGGTCATTTCCTCAATACGAACCTATTAATGTGTTACTTTCTACCACAGCAGCAGAATTATCTCCATCTCCACATGCACCTCGCTGAGTTTTTAAGTAAGCAGACAGTGATGACGGCAAAGCATTCTGCCAGATTAAGAAGTTCAGTAGGTAGGAAGCTGTTACACAGTCATATGGTTTGGTGCTGGTACTAAGCTCCAGAGCTGCTTGGAATAAGCCTTGCAGTTTCACTGAACCCTAGGATAAAGCAGAGACTCAGTCATTGTCACGGAAACATTAATTTGAAGGAAAAAGACATATTTAAAGACAGAGCTTGCCACACAACTGTAACTCAATATGAATGCTAATTCCCTGAAAGTAGGCTGACGTTTTTATTAATTAAACAATTATTAATCACTTCTAGAGATATTCCCTGGTGGCTCAGACCGTAAAGCGTCTGTCTACAATGAAGGAGACCTGGGTTCAATACCTGGGTCAGGAAGATCTCCTGGAGAAGGAAATGGCAACCCACTCCAGTATTCTTGCCTGGAAAATCCAATGGACGGAGGAGCCTGGTAGGCTACGGTCCATGGAGTCGCAAAGAGTCTGACACAACTGAGCAACTTCACTTTAATCAGTTCTAATGATGAAGGTCTTGAAAGTAATTTCAGTTGGGAAATTCAAAAAGAAAAACCTTTTTCTTCCGCAAAAGTATACTTTTTCCTGTAAAAATTCTGCTATGACCATAACCAGATCATCCTCATTATTTCTGTATAGCCCAAAGTTCTTTTACACGGCAAGGTTTATTTTACTGGGCGTCAACCTCCTGCCCTTCTCCCCAGCTGATTCCTGGTAGAGCTAGTTCAATGGAGAAAAATACACATACACATGAAGGCTGAGTGGCAAAGAACTGATATTTTTGAATTGTGGTGCTAGAGAAGACTCTTGAGAATCCCATGGGCTGCAGGGACATCAAAACAGTCGATCCTAAAGAAAATCAACCTTGAGTATTTATTGGAAGGACTGATGCTGAGCTGAAGCTCCAGTACTTTGAACACCTGATAGGAAGAGCCAACTCACCGGAAAAAACCCTGATGCTGGGAAAGATTGAGGGCAGGAGGAGAAGCGGGGGGCAGGGCGGGCGACAGAGGATAAGATGGTTGGATGGCATCACCGACTCAATGGACATGAGTTTAAGCAAACTCTGGGAGATAGGGAAAGACAGGAAAGCTTGGCAGGCTGCAGTTCATGGGGTCGCAAAGAGTCAGATACGAGTTAGCAACTGAACAACAATGAAAATACAAACTCATCAGGCTGTTCCTGGCAAAGCTCCACATATATGTGTGAAAAGTGAAGTGATAAGATCAACCTCAGAAACTCTGCATCAGCGCCCACAACTGTATCTCATCTAAATATCCACTCACACAGCCTATCCTCAAGAAGACAGAACGAAGGGCAGTTCACTGTAATAACACATGGAAGGGCACGGGGCTGAGGACAGAAGACATGGATCCTAGTCCCAGTTCCATGGTTAATAAGTCGCCTGTTTCACCACTCAGGGTTTTGTTGCTCAATAATATTCAATCTACTAAAAGTATCTCATAACTGTTTACTATAAGGGGAAAAATCATTATAAATGTAATTTTGAATTTGATCATAGATACACCAATATTTAATAATGTCTTCATATATCAGGTAATAGATTCAAATATAGCTTACTTTTACTTAAATTCTTTGCTATTTCATGCTTATTTTTTTATGACCTAAAAAACTGAAAAACACTGGTCAGAAGCTCAAATCTAAATAAACATTAGAAAGAAATCAATCAAGCATCTAAATCATTTTTGTAACTGACAATAAGTCCCTAAACTGCCTAACTAACCAATTAGTAAGAAACAAAATAAATAGCCTTTGGAATTTAAAACAGCAACTTTGTTCTTTCATTTCAGGACAGTCAAAACACAACAAAAAGACCTTGGATATGTAACTCCGAAAGAAAGAAGTGCAAGAGACTAGGTGAGTAATAAAGTCATATATTTGAAAGATATGCCATCAAAATATGAATATACAGGTCCTTAGAGAGATTAGGCCAGCATCCAAACAATGTTTTCAAGTTAACTATATTAAAAAGTTAAGTATATACTACATAGGTTCTACTCAAAGACTTTGAAAGTATAATGCATAATAAATATTTTAAAATCTCAAATGCCTATTCTTAGGACCAGTTTACTAATACACAAGCCAGACCAAATATACAACCACTAGAATCCTAGAGCAAGCCATATGTCCTAAGTTTCCTGAATTCTATTGTTTGTGTCTCTATACCATGCACATGTTTATCAAAATAGTTACACAGTTATGTGAGAACCAGGTATTTCATATAGGTACCATAATATATACCTTTCCCCACTCCAGATACTCTCAAAATAGTCAAGAATGAGGCACAGTTATACATATGATACAAAGCTACAGTGTGATGAAAGCTAAGAGGCAAGGGTTGGTAGAAGGAGATAAAGAGAAAGCATCTTCTTTAAAAACTCATAAAGTACAAAAATGAGTAGCCTAAGCATTGAAGAAGCTTCTGTTCATCAAGGCCCCTGAAAGACCACCAGGACAGGCAGACACTAGAGAGCAACTCTCAGTTTGAAGCCAAATCAGAAGAGATGTCTGAGATTTTGCAATGTCCTCCAGAAGCAGTGGAAATACCTTGGGCTCTCTGACACGTGCTCCTACAGAATCCCACTGCATCTACAAGAGCCTAACGGCTGGAGTCCAGAAGATGGCTCAGCTGCTACCCCTGAAGGCTCCCATGGCCTCTATAGAGCTCCCACAGGAGCCACAGTAAACCTCTAGAGCCAGGCACCCCACAGCTACTGATGACTTCACTGCCCAAGATTAGGTCTCAAAGGTAGAGTCAACTACCTGGGCTATGGGGTCCCCTGGAGACCCATTCCCAAGCTGTGCCTTCATTCCTGAGCCCATCTTTGATTTTCACCCCAAGGTAGGACAAGCAAGGCATGAGAAAAACCATGGGGGCTGGGGTAAAACACCCAGGGAGAGAATTGTTGCTAACCTCAAGTACTCTGAGTTTCACTCTCAGTTTAGCTATTGCTTGTTGAAACATCAGAAACATGTTCTCTGCCTCACTTACACGCACTTCCCAGTCCACAAAGCAGAGAGATTATCTCAAAAAAAATCAAGTTACTGTAAGTGATGTGTTTTGATCGAATATTAACAGGTCCAGGGGAACTGGGGAGACCACAGTCTACTGAAATCTATCAATAATCTTGTAAACAATAAAACCTACTGCTTCCTACACTTCCCTTTTTATCAAAACAAGTTTTTTAAAAAGCAAAGCTCACTGATCTGGATTTTCTTTCTCTTACAACATTTCCTCCTGCCCCACTATCCATCCCTACCTTCGCCATCCCACCACCTGCAAATGGAGAGGTAATAATGATAACTGAAACAGAAGATGCAAGAAGGCAGAAGCAAAGAAACTGGACAATCCACAGACAGCTTTATCTGCTGCTAAGACAGAAATTTTTCATGCATACATCACATTTACACTTACAGAAGAAAAGTCCAAATACCTGAAATTGTATAAATGTTTTTGGTAACTTCATTAGAAGATCAAATGCTAAAATTTTCACTTCTTCAAAAGTGCCAGTTAAACATTCCATTAGTGTTTGGAAACGACCAACATCAATATCATGACTCAGCTGATACACTGTTTGGATTCTACCTAAAAATTAAAAAAAAAATTTTTTTTAAGTGAACAGTAAGAAAAGGAAATCAACATCTTGAAGTTATTTAGCCAAATTAACAGAAAATTAGTATAAAAAGAACACACACCTTATACTTCACTCACTATAGCATAAAAAATATTTCCAATAATTAAAAAAATGATAAAATAATAAGTATTACAATTCTACAGAGAAGACATATTTTTTAAATAACCATTTTTTAAAACTGAAGAACAGTTCATTTACAATCTTCTGCTAGTTTCAGGTGTGCACCAAAGAGATTGTTACATACGTACTTGTTTTAGATTTTTTTCCATTATAGGTTATTAAAAGATATGTACTACACAGAAGGTCCTTGTTGGTTATCCATTTGATATATAATAGTGTGTATATGTTAATCCCAAACTAGTAATTTACCTCCCCTCTCCCCACCCCATGAACCACTTTGGTAACCATAAGTTTGTTTTCTATGTCTATGAGTCTGTTTTGTAAATAAATTCATTTGTATCATTTTTTAAGAATTCCACATGTAAGTCATATCATACATTTGTCTTTCTCTGCCTGACTTCATTTAATATAACGTCTAGACCCACCCATGCTGCTGCAAATGACATTCTTTCTGATGGCTGAGTAGTATTCCACTCTGGGTGTGTGTGTGTATGTGTGTGAGTGTGTGTATGTATATACATCATTTTTATTCATTCGTTGATGGGCATTTAGGCTGTTTCCATATCTTACTACTGTAAACAGTGCTGCTGTGAACATGCATGTATCTTTTTGAATTAAAGTTTTCATCTTTTCAGATATACGCCCAGGAATGGGACTGCAGGATCATATGGTAACTATGTTCTTAGTTTTTTAAGGAACTTCTTACTGTTCTCTGGGCTTCCCTGGTGGTTCAGCAGTAAAGAATCTGCGTGCAAAAAGTGAAAGTCTCTCAGTTGTGTCTGACTCTTTGCAACCCCATGGAGTAAACATGCCTAGAATTCTCTAGGCCAGAGTACTGGAATGGGTAGCCTTTCCCTTCTCCAGGGGATCTTCTCAAACCAGGGATCGAACCCAGGTCTCCCATACTGCAGGCAGATTCTTTACCAACTGAGCCACAAAGGAAGCCCAAGAATAACGGAGTGGGTAGCCTATCCCTTCTGCAGGGGAGATTCCCAACTGAGGAACTGAACCAGGGTCTCCTGCATTGCAGGTGGATTCTTTACCAACTGAGCTATGAAGGAAGCCCTGCAATGCAGGTGACCCGGGTTTAATCCATAGATCGGGAAATCTTCTAGATGAGGGCATGGCAACCTACTCCAGTATTCTTGCCTGGAGATGCCATGGGCAGAGGAGCCTGGTGGGCTACAGTCCATGGAATCACAAAGAGCTGGACAAGACTGAAGCCACTAAGCAGCAGCAGCAGCANGGAAGCCCTGCAATGCAGGTGACCCGGGTTTAATCCATAGATCGGGAAATCTTCTAGATGAGGGCATGGCAACCTACTCCAGTATTCTTGCCTGGAGATGCCATGGGCAGAGGAGCCTGGTGGGCTACAGTCCATGGAATCACAAAGAGCTGGACAAGACTGAAGCCACTAAGCAGCAGCAGCAGCATACTGTTCTCCATGGTGGCTGTACCAATTTACATCCCCACCAACAATATAGGAGGATTCTTTTTTTCCATACTCTCTCCAGCATTCAATATTTGTAGACTTTTTCAATGATGGATATTCTGACTGGTGAAAGGTAATACTTCATTGTAGTTTTTGGTTTTTTTGGCTGCACCACATGCCATGAGCCTGTGGAATCTTAATTCCCCAACCAGGGATCAAACCCTTCTGTGCTCAATGGAAGCACAGAGTCCTAACCACTGGACAGCCAGGGAATTCCCACTCATTGTAGTTTTGATTCGTGTTTCTCTAGTAATTAGCAAAACTGAGCAACTTTTCATGTCAGATGGCCATCTGTATGTCTCCTTTGAAGAAATGTCTATGTAAGTCTTTTGTCCATTTTTTTTGAGTTTTTTTATATTAAGAGTATGAGCAAAAGATAAAAAAGTATGAGCTGTTTGTATATCTTGAAATTTTATCCTTTGTCTATAGCATTATTTGCAGATCTTTTCTCCCAGTCTAAAGGCTATCTTTTCATTTTGTTTATTACTTCTTTTGCTTTGCAAAAGTTTTCAAGTTTAATTAGGTCCCATTTGTTTATTTGTTTTTATTTCCATTACTCAGGAGATGGACCCATAAAATACTGCTGCAATTTATGTCAAGGAGTGTTCTGCCTCTGTTTGCCTCTAAGTTTTATAATATCAAGTCTTACACTTAGGTCTTTAATCCATTTTGAGTTGATTTTTGTATATGGCATTAGAGAATGTTCTAGTTTTATATGTTTACATGTAGGGGTCCCAATTTTCCCAGCACCACCTATTAAAGAGAATGCCTTTTCTCCAACATATATTCTTGCTTCCTCTCTTATAAATTAACTGACTGTAAGTGCATGGGTTTACTTCTTTTTATTCTGCTCCATTGATCTATATGTCTGTTTTTTGACAGTACCACATTGTTTTAATGACTAGCTTTGTAGTAGTCTGATGTTAAGGAGTGTTATTCTTCCTCAAGATTGCTTTGGCTATTTGGGGTCTTACATGTTTTCATTCAAATTTAAAAATTTTTGTTCCAGTACTGTGAAAAATGCCATTGGTAATTTGATAGGGATTGCATTAAATCTGTAGGGTAGTATGGTCATTTCAACAATATTGATTCTTCCAATCCAAGAACATGGTATACCTTTCCATTTGTTTGTAACATCTTCAGTTTCTTTCATCATGTCTTATACAGTTTTCAGAGTAGGTCTTTGGCTTACTTAGGTAGGTTTATTCCCAGGTATTTCACTCCTTTTGATGCAGTGATATACAGAACTGTTTCTGTAATTTCTCTTTCTGACATTTCATTATTAGTATATAGGAACGCAACAGATTTCTCTACATTCATTTTGTACCCAGCAGGTTTACCAAATTCATTAATGAGTTCTGGTAGTTTTCAGGTAGCATCTTTAGGATTTTCTATGTATAACATCATGTCATATGCAAATAGTGACAGTCTTAGTTCTTTTCCTATTAGGATTCCTTTTACTTCTTTTTCTTTTTCTCACTGCCATGGCTAGGATTTCCAAAACTATGTTGAATAAAAGTGGTGAGAGTGGGCCTCCTTCTCTCGTTTCTGGTCTCAGAGGCAACGCTTCATGCATTTCGCCACTGAGTATGATGTTAGCTGTGCATCTATCATATGTGGCCTGTATTATGTTGAGACATGCTCCCTCTCTGCCTACTTTCTGAAGTGTTTTTATTGAAAGTTTTATCATAAAAACAAAAGGGGGAGAAAAGGCCTACAAAAACAAATCCAAAACAATAAAATGACAAAGCGAACATACATACTGATAATTACCTTCACCTAAATGCTTCAACCAAAAGACATAAACTGGCGGAATGGATACAAAAACAGAACCCATATATATGCTGCCTACAAAAGACTCGTACAGATCCAAAGACACATAAAGACTGAAAATGAGGGGACAGAAAAAGATATTCCATGCAAATGGAAATCAAAAGAAAGACTGAGCAGCAATACTAGCATCAGACNCAGCATATTCAAAAGCAGAGATATTACTTTGCCGACTAAGGTCCGTCTAGTCAAGGCTATAGTTTTTCCAGTAGTCATGTATGGATGCGAGAGTTGGACTGTGAAGAAGGCTGAGCACCGAAGAATTGATGCGTTTGAGCTGTGGTGTTGGAGAAGACTCTTGAGAGTCCCTTGGACTGCAAGGAGATCCAACCAGTCCATTCTGAAGGAGGTCAACCCTGGGATTTCTTTGGAAGGAATGATGCTAAAGCTGAAACTCCAGCACTTTGGCCACCTCATGGGAAGAGTTGACTCATTGGATAAGACTCTGATGCTGGGAGGGATTGGGGGCAGGAGGAGAAGGGGACGACAGAGGATGAGATGGCTGGATGGCATCACTGACTCGATGGACGTGAATCTGAATGAACTCCGGGAGTTGGTGATGGACAGGGAGGCCTGGCATGCTGCGATTCATGGGGTCGAAAAGAGTCAGACACGACTGAGTGACTGAACTGAACTGAACTGATCTGAACTGATAGCTAGAAAGAAATGAGGACTTTTGGTGGAAATGTAAAATAGTGTAGCCATATGGAAAATTGCTTGCAAGTTCCTTAGAAAATTAAAAATAGATTTACCATATTCGGCAATCCCACTTCTGCATATATACCCAAAAGAACTGAAAGCAGGATCTCCAAGAGATATTTGCACACCTATGTCCCAAAAGCAGTACTACTCACAACAGTCAAGAGGAAGAAGCAACCCAAATCTCTATCAGCAGGTGAATGGATGGACAATGTGCTATATAAATACAACAGAGTAGTAATCAGCCTTAAAAGGAAAGAATGCTGTCATGAGTTATAACACAGATGAATCTTGAGGACATTAAGTCAGTCACAGAAAGGTAAGTATAAATATTCCACTTATACAAGGTACTAATCAAAACCATAGAAACAGAAAGAATAATGGTGGTTGCCAGGGACTAGGGGGAGAAGGAAATGAGTTCTTGTTTAGTGAGTACAGTTTCAGTTTTATAAGATGAAAATATTCTAGGGATCTACAGCATAATGATGTGAATACACTTAACACTACTGAACTGAACACTCAAAAATGGTTAGGATGGTAAATTTTATGTTATGTGGCGGATTTTTAACTGCAACTAAAAAAAAAGTAAAGACTATACTGACATGAAAATATCTCTAAGACATTCTTTAGTGACGAATAACCTATGAAGAAACACCCAGAGTATAATCCCATTTATGTAAAAGCATGCATACACTAAATCCAAAGACAATATCTAGAAAGAAACACCAAAATGTTAAGTAATAACCTTTACTAAGAAAAAAGAGAGGCCAGAAATAGAGCAATGGAAAGCTCACTTTTTATTTTGTGTACTTGCCAACTAAGGTTCGGCTAGTCAAGGCTATGGTTTTTCCTGTGGTCATGTATGGATGTGAGAGTTGGACTGTGAAGAAGGCTGAGCACCAAAGAATTGATGCTTTTGAACTGTGGTGTTGGAGAAGACTCTTGAGAGTCCCTTGGACTGCAAGGAGATCCAACCAGTCCATTCTGAAGGAGATCAGCCCTGGGATTTCTTTGGAAGGAATGATGCTGAAGCTGAAACTCCAGTACTTTGGCCACATCATGCAAAGCGTTGACTCATTGGAAAAGACTCTGATGCTGGGAGGGATTGGGGGCAGGAGGAGAAGGGGACAACAGAGGATGAGATGGCTGGATAGCATCACTGACTTGATGGAGGAGAGTCTGAGTGAACTCCGGGAGTTGGTGATGGACAAGGAGACCTGGCGTGCTACGATTCATGGGGTCGCAGAGTCGGACACAACTGAACTGAACTGAACATACAGCTTTAAGTTTTTATACTAAGCATATATTTTTATATTACCTATGTAATTAAAAACATTTAAACAGAAACAGAGAGGACAGAGAGAAAAAAAAGAGTAGGGTGACAGGTTTAGATTTAACCAATAATTATATTCAGTTCAGTTCAGTTCAGTCGCTCAGTCATGTCCGACTCTTCCCTTGCAGTCCAAGGGACTCTCGAGAGTCTTCTCCAACACCACAGTTCAAAAGCATCAATTCTTCGGTGCTCAGCCTTCTTCACAGTCCAACTCTCACATCCATACATGACTACTGGAAAAACCATAGCCTTGACATGTAAATATACTAAACCAGGAGTCTGCAAACTATAGCCTACGGCCTATTTTTTTAAGATCTGTGACCTAAGAAGCCTTTTACATTTTTAAAGAATTATGATAAATGAATAAACAAGACAAAACAAAGACAAAATTATATGAATGAAATTGCTAAGTGACATATTTCATTTCAGTTTTACCAAAGAGGGAAACTTAAATACTCTCAGTCAAACTGAACATTTACAGTACCTAACTTTGCTGTCTTTTTTTTCTTACCTTGCCAAGACTTTCTTCAAGGGATTCTTTAGATTCAAAGAAAGATAAATGCCTGCTAAAATATCCAAACAACTTCGAATAGTGGGATCACATGTGCCATTTTTATTTGCCTTCTCCAGTAAGGGCACAATCTATAATCAAAAAAATTCAAAGTTACAGTAATTTTTTTCTAATATCAAGTATAGCAAAGTAACATGGCTTCAAATACTTTAAGTCTCAATTTTAATGTGTAATATTTTCCACACTACACTGTTTTAAACACCTATTTCAATATTTATTAACTTTTTTAAACCATGCCCCCAACACTCACTCTATCCTCCAGACCCACATTCATTGAAAATTACTGACTTGTTAACGGCTTAAAGTACAAGAATTCTGTAGCATTACTGAAAACCAATGATACATTTAACTGCTTTCCAAAAAATACTATGATAGTTCAAATGATAAATCCTAATATAAAAATACTGGTCAGGACAATTTTTACATTTTACGTTAACTTTTTAATGCATCTGCTAAAAAGTTTTGAAGATCCAGATCGATAGAAATATTTTTTTAATTTATCTCCACCAAAAAGGTATGCACTATTATCTCATCATCCTACCTATATACAACTCCAACAGTGGTAAAGCCTCAATATAGTTTACATTGCCACTTTGAATTTTAAAAAAATCATAAAATGAATAGAAAAAAAAAAAATCCTAATTCTTTAATGATACCTCAGTATTAAATAATTAGGAGCCTGGAGAAGGAAATAGCAACCAAATCCAGTATTGTTGCTTGGGAAATCCCATGGATAGAAGAACCTAGCAGGTTACAGACTATGGGGTACAAAAGAGTCCACAGGACTTGGCGACTAAACAGCAACACATGTATATATAAGGATGATTCATTCTGCTGTACAGTAAAAACTAACAAACATTGGGAGCATATATATATATTCCAAATTTTAAAAAATAATTAGGAGCCAAAAATTATCAGTTAATTTTAGGACTTCCTTGGTGGCTCAGTTAATTTTGCTGCTGCTGTTGCTAAGTTGCTTCAGTTGTGTCCGACTCTGTGCGACTCCATAGACGGCAGCTCACCAGGCTCCCCCGTCCCTGGGATTCTCCAGGCAAGAACACTGGAGTGGGTTGCCATTTCCTTCTCCAATGCACGAAAGTGAGAAGTGAAAGGGAAGTCGCTCAGTCGTGTCCGACTCTTAGCGACCCCATAGACTGCAGCTCACCAGGTTCCTCCATCCATGAGATTTTCCAGGCAAGAGTGCTGCAGTAGGGTGCCACTGCCTTCTCCGTCAGTTAATTTTAGAAGCCCATAATAGCATGATAACCTCCAGGATGTATCCATGAACATCAGATCAGCCTTACCTGTTTAACATAACGGATTTGTGACACTCCATCAGTGAGTTGTACACAATGCAACAGCAAAGAAGCTAGATTTTTCCCTTCCACATCAGCCAAGGCTATATAAAACAAAACAAAACAAAAATTTCTTCAATTATTTCACAATATATAGATAAGAGTTTATCTTTGTTATGTGTTCTATAAAATTTAAATATTTATAAACAAAACCCAGAAGAACTTAGACTGAAGACAGATGTTTAAGAAAACCATTTTATATCCAAAACTCAATGTAAAGAACATGGAATAATTAAATTCTAAGAGTTTGAACATTCTGTGATATGGAGTCCCAGAGATAAATAAACCGTTTGCAACCTAGAAAAGAGATAAGTCAGAAATCACTTACATTTCAAAGTTTCAAGGTCCTGATGACAAACAGTCAATGAAGTAACTTGTGTTTCTTTCTTCTTCTTTACACCCATTTTAAATAGAATTAACAGTAGTCACTACAAGAAAGAAGAGTTTTAAGACACTGCTTAAGGACTTCCCTGGTGGTCCAGTGTCTAAGACTCCATACCCCCAATGCAGGGGCCTGGGTTCAATACTTGGTCAGGGAACTAGATCCCACACGCCACAACTAAGATTGCGAATCTGCAATGAAGATGAAAGATCCTGCGTGCTGCAGCTAAGATCAGCACAGCTAAACAAACAACAAATAAATAAATAAAAATAAAGATTTTTTAAAAGAGACTGTCTAATGCACTGAAGAATTCTGTGTTGACATTTGGTGCTAGATAATTCTTTGCCACAGGCTATCATCCCAAGCACTGTAGGACATGGCCTCTGCCCACTAGATAGATGCCAATAGTATCCTTCTTCCTCTGCTGCTGCTGCTCCTGCTAAGTCACTTCAGTCGTGTCTAACTCTGCGAACCCATAGATGGCAGCCCACCGGGCTCCCCCATCCCTGGGATGCCCCAGGCAAGAACACTGGAGTGGCCTTCTTCCTCTAAGTTGTGGCAACCAAAAAAGGTCTCCAGTCATTGCCAAATGTCCCCTGGGAAGCAAAGTTGCCACAGGCTAAAACTACTGGCCTAAGGATTGCTGTTTTGAAAAAGTTTTTTTAGACTCAAAAGTTTATTACTGTCTAAGGTTACTTTTACCTACCCAGTCTTTGTATTTTAAATACAGCAAACCTTCATTTTAAACAAATAAACCAGAATGGCTTTTCAAAAATATAGTAGGACTACCTTATCTCTGTGACTTCTTGGACTGACAGATCAGGAGGTATCCTAACAAGCTGTATCTTGATTTCTGAAAAATATTTGATAAAGGAAACTTTCACATACGATCCCTGTGAGTTTGCTTTCAGCTAATAGGATTCACAATAGGCTGAACAAAGATACTCAAAGGATACACACTCAGAGTACCACGTGGTCTGAAGACAAGTCGCTAGGGAAATGCCACATGGGGCTCTCTTCTTGAGGATTTTTAGTGGTGTTATCGGACACGACTGAGCGACTGAACTGAACTGAACTGATTACGTAGACATTAGAGGACATAATACAGTGAATTAAGAAAAGACACAGAGCTAGGAGCATCCAACAGAGTGTTAGATGATAGAATCAGGATTTTAAAAGTGACCAATAAACTGGAATAAACTTACCAAGATGAAATAGAAATAAATGTAAGATACTGCTTTTGGATAAGAACAATAAAGTACAGGATTTATAATACCCAGAAATACAGGATGGGAAGGAGGTAGGAGAGATAAAATGTGATTTGAAACAATTCAACATGTGGTTTGTGAGCCACAAGCCAATAGTATAACATGACTTAAAAACCACATTAGAAATCAGCTAGACCAAGGGATGGTCATCTTCACAGGTCATGGGATGTATGGAGCATTAGGTGCTGTGCTAGTAGCCATATCTTAAGGAGCCATAGCAAATGATGGAGCTTCTAAGCTTCCCTGATAGCTCAGTTGGTAAAGGATCTGCCTGCAATGCAGGAGACCCCAGTTAGATTCCTGGGTTGGGAAGAGGTGCTGGAGAAGGGATAGGCTACCCACTCCAGTATTCTTGGGTTTCCTTTGTGGCTCAGCTGGTAAAGAATCCACCTGCAATGCAGGAGACCTGGGTTCGATCCCTGGTATGGGAAGATCCCCTGGAGAAAGGAAAGGTTACCCACTCCAGTACTCTNAGTTAGATTCCTGGGTTGGGAAGAGGTGCTGGAGAAGGGATAGGCTACCCACTCCAGTATTCTTGGGTTTCCTTTGTGGCTCAGCTGGTAAAGAATCCACCTGCAATGCAGGAGACCTGGGTTCGATCCCTGGTATGGGAAGATCCCCTGGAGAAAGGAAAGGTTACCCACTCCAGTACTCTGGCCTGGAGAATTCCATGGACTATATAGTTCATGGGGTCGCAAGAGTCAGACACAACTGAGACACTTTCACTTTCCAAGGAACAGCCAGATTTCTGAAGGTCCTGGAGAGTACCTCCCTTCAGAAAACAGTTCAGTAAACCAAAGGTGTTTGGCCTAGAGAAAAGAGGACAGGATGAGTGCCTTAAAAGAGCTGCTGTTGGAAGACTGATTGGGAGAAATAGGAATAGATTTTATTCTGTAGTTTTCGGGGCTTTTTTTCTTTTTTTGGTCACACTGCTGCACAGCTTGCAGGATCTCAGTTCCCTGGACCAGAGACTGAACCCAGTCACAGCAGTGAAAGCGCTGAGTCCTAACCAATGGACCACCAGGGAAGTCTCAGATGTCTTCTGTCTTAGATGTCAGTGCAAGCTTCAGGGAGGCCAATTACAGCTTAATACAAAGGAAGAAATCTATGGTTCAATTATAAAATGAGCTGCCTTTCAGAGAACTTTCCAACACTGAGAATATCCAAACAGAAATTCAATGAACCCTTTTAACCTGGATCCCTGCAATAAATTCCTAATTGGTTTCCAAACTTCCATCCTGCTTCTGAAGAGTCCATTCTTTTCACAGTCATCAAAGCAATTTTTTTCAAATATAACTACTCTCTTCCTTAAAAATTTCTAAGGGCTTTCATTTATACTTAGAATAAAATATAAATTTGAGACTTCAAAGGGCCTTCAAGGCCCTGAGTAACCTGGCCCTTCCTTCCTCTGCAGTTCATTTCAAATCAATCTTCTCTTCACCATCTAGGGGACTTTGTATGTCCTGATATCTCTACTGTTAGGCTTATTCCACCAAATCTTTGCAAGGCCAACTCGTCACCATTCAGGTCTCTTCCCAAACATTACCTCTTCTAAGAAGCCTTCCATGGACACTATTTAAAATTCCATCACTTCTACTCACATATAGGTCATTTCTATTGCTTTATTTTCTTTATAGCACTTACTACTACCTGAATTTACAAGAACTTGTTTATCTGCATATATGTCTCCCCTAGTAATAAATTCAATGAAGGCAGCAGTTTAATCTGTTTTATTCACTGTTTTAATCATCAATTCCCAAAAGAGTACTTGGCATATATCAGGTCCTTAAAAATTTTTGATGAATAAACTAATGAGTTAACAAACATTTATCAGTGATGTACTAAAAAGTATGTATACTTTTAACAGCAGAAAAGTGAACTACTTGTCATCTTAAGTAAATTCTATATCCAAGTGACAAGCTAGTCCTGACACTGAGGAACCTATGGTCCCTCTGCAAAGTAAGAAATTAACACAGCAGTGAAATAGGAAAACCCAGTTAACAGAAAATGGTAATAAAAATGGACACTGCTAGAAAGGCATCGACAAGGTAAAAATTTGAAAAGCTACATGATTAAATCAAGGGGAATAGCACTAGGGATCACTTCCCAGGTAAGTCACCAATATACAAAGCTTAGAAAGGATAGAGATAGGCAAATGGGGAGACGATTCTGTGATGAATGGTGAGCTAATTTGCCGCAGAATTTTGTCTTGAATCCCTTAAGACTGCACAAAGAGGCTTAGTGCTTATGCGTGCTCAGTGGATTCCCAAACGTTTGTCCTCCCAATAGTGGAAAATCTCGTGCACACCTTAACTCCTTAAGTGGCCAGAAGATGCTCAGTAAATTATACTCCTCCTGCGCCCCACTGGCTGCTTCCCTTATGATTGCTGCTCCAGTGAAACCTACACCTTTCTGGCTGACTTCCACAAACATTCTGTGGACAATTTCCCAACCACGTGAAGACTAGGGAATGACAAGTTGCGGGGGGGGGGGGGGGTGAAAGTGNGGATGACAGCCCTCTCCGGTATTCTTGCCTGGAGGATTCCATGAACAGAGGAGCCTGGCTGGGCTACAGTCCTTGGGGTTGCAAAGAGTCTCAGGTGACTGACTAACACGATAACCACGTTTTATCAGATGGTTCAGACCTTTAAAAAATGCATAAATAAAATAAGTAGATGCCAACTTTTACTCTAGCATCACGGACTCAATTGCCATCAGTTTGAGCAAAGTCCAGGGGATAGTGAAGGAAAGGGAAGCCTGGCTTGCTGCAGTCTTTGGGATCGATCGCAAAGAGTCAGACACGACTTAGCCAACAACAGCCACCTCTACTCTAGAAGCTGGGGAGGGGGGCGGTGGGGATGGTTAAAGAAAGAATAAACACTGAGGCTATCTATATTCAAGTGCAATTAATTTTGGAAATATTGATAAACATTGAATTTCCCCACACCTTTCGCCAGGTTAATAATTTCAGTCATGACTTTTCTGAATTTTATCTCATCTTCTTTTATTCTTCTTTGTAATTTTATCACGTGTGTATGTATTGCTAAATATATCTAATATTGTTTGATTTTGAACTTTATTTATGGAATTGGTTTGTTTCCTCCAGGACTTTGCTTCTCTCACCGTTGCTTTTGGCATCCACAGAAAAGCAGGTTCCTATAGTTATTTCAGTCACATGCTAAGTCACCTCAGTCGTGTCCAACTCTTTGCGACCTCATGGACTGTAACCCACCAGGCTTCTCTGTCCATGGGATTCTTCAGGCAAGAATACTGTAGTGGGTTGCCATTTCCTTCTCCAGGGGATCCTACCCAGGGATTGAACCAGAGTCTCTTATGTCTCCTGCGTTGGCGGGAGGGTTCTTTACCAGCAGTGCCACCTGTTCCATTGTTTAACATACCACATNCTTCTCTGTCCATGGGATTCTTCAGGCAAGAATACTGTAGTGGGTTGCCATTTCCTTCTCCAGGGGATCCTACCCAGGGATTGAACCAGAGTCTCTTATGTCTCCTGCGTTGGCGGGAGGGTTCTTTACCAGCAGTGCCACCTGTTCCATTGTTTAACATACCACATTTATCCATTCTCCTCTCGAAATTTGGCTAGGTTCCAGCTTTTCCTCTAACAATGCTGCTGTGAACTTTCTTGTATGTGTCAGCTGATAAGTGTATGTAGAACTTTACACCAATTTTTTTTCTAATTTTGATTGGGACTGATAGTAAGAAATGCATTATACCTAAAACAACTACACCTGAATACTCATACATTGTAACTGCAAGAAAAATTTCTTGAACTGTTTATTACTCTACAGGAGCTATGTGCTCTGATATTTTCTGTCTTTTTTTTAAGTTGTGGTAAAATACAGATAAGAAAATTTACCATCTTAACCATTGCTTTTTAAAAAAAGAAGAAAGAAAGAAAGAAAGAACAGGCCCAGGGTGGAGCCACTGGCCCTAAACTTCATTGCAAACCAAGACTTTATTGCAGTTTCAGCCTGTCTCAAGAATGGAATTTCTAAACAGCACTAGAGAGGTAACCTTACCTGAAACAATCTGTTCTTTTCCATTATTGTTAACCTCCTTGTGGCACGTCATTTCTATAGAAGCTTCCCATTTTGTACCACTTATGGAGTGCCTTCCTATTTACTAGGTGGGATGCTGCCTGATCCATGAATCACTGAATAAAGCCAATTAGATCTTCAAATTTACTTGGTTGAATTTTGTATTTTAACACCTTTATCAAGTGTTTCCCTTTTTTTCAGTATATGTTTCCAGGTCACTGAAATTAACTTCATAATGATCTGAATTCCAGCCCCTTTTAACTTTTGGCCCAACCATTTGAAAGTAAGAGGCAGATATTGTGACCCTTCCCCACAAAATTAGAGCATGAGCTTGGAGGCAAACAAACACAACAAACATGTATGTGAAAAGGCAGTAACTGCCATTGATAAAACAGGAAATAGAAGATGAGAATGGACTGTGGGGAGATTTGTTGCCATTTTAAACAGAGTGGTCAGGGTAGGCCTCCTAGAGTAAAGATTTACAAAATTTCTGTGTGAAGGGAACAGCCACTGCAATGATATCAGGCAAGAGGTTGGTGTGGAAGAACCACAAGGAGGCCAGTGTGGCTGGAGCCAAGTGAGCAAAGGTATATGTTATAGGGGATGAAACAAGGGAGTTTCCATTATGTAAAGTCTTACAAGGACTTTAAGTGAAGTGGGGAGTCATTTTGAGCAGGAAGTGATAGGATTAATCTACAAAGAGCCACTGGATCTATTTTGTTGAGACTAGACTTTAGCAGAAGTGGGAAGACCAATTAGTGAAGAGGCTAGTGCTATAAACTAAACAGGCAAGATGCTGGTGGCTCAGATCAGAACAGTAGCAGTGGAATGTATGAAGAGTGGACAAATTCAGGATATGATTTGGAAGTAAGCCAGAAGGATTTCATGAAAGATAAAACAGGGTATGAGGAAAAGAAGGGTTAAAGATGATTCCAAGATTTCTGATCTGAGCAACTGGAAGGATAAAGTTGCCATTCATAGAGTGATGGGGCAAAAGTTTGCTTGGAGTGGGTTTGAATGGGTGTAAAAGAGACTGGGAGGAAAAGAACCGACAATGATGAGATCAAGCAGAGACAACTCCAGTGCTTCTAGTACACAGGGGCAAATAAATGGAGTGGTAAATTTAGGGGAAATAGAGGCAAAAGAAAGTTCAGGTTTTAAAGACTGAAAGAGTAACGTGTTTGGAAAAGAGCTTTTTTTTCTTGTAGTCACCTTGCACTGCCAGCTTGTAAGTGCTCGCTCAGTCATATCCGACTCTGCGACCCCATGGACTGCAGCCCACCAGGGTCATCCGTCCATGGAATTTTCCAGGCAAGAATTCTAGAGTGGGTTGCCATTTACTACTCTAGAAGATCTTCGAACTCCAGAAGGGTTTGAACCCACATCTCTTGCTCCTCCTGCTTTGACAGGCAGGTTCTTTATTGCTTGCACCACCTGGGAAGCCCAACTTGACATAAGCCCAACTTATTTTAAATTCTCTACTTGAGATTTTTCAGAACATAGCATGAATTTGGGCTATGAACCATTTTTTTTAGTAGCTATATATTTTATTAGTAAAAACTTAGTCCAAGGTAATTTTTGAAGACTCAGTAATCCTTAATATATAAAAGTATAAAAGAAAACACATAAGTGGCATCTTATTGTGAAAGTGTGGGCTACATAAAATCATAAAAAGTTATTAGTATATCTGGGTTTTAAGTGTAGTTTAAATATGTACCTGTTAAAGCAGGTACAAATTCCCTCAATTAGGGGAGGGAATATTTTTACAGTTATTTAGTGATACANAATCCTTAATATATAAAAGTATAAAAGAAAACACATAAGTGGCATCTTATTGTGAAAGTGTGGGCTACATAAAATCATAAAAAGTTATTAGTATATCTGGGTTTTAAGTGTAGTTTAAATATGTACCTGTTAAAGCAGGTACAAATTCCCTCAATTAGGGGAGGGAATATTTTTACAGTTATTTAGTGATACATTGGAGAAAGCAATGGCACCCCACTCCAGTACTCTTGCTTGGAAAATCCCATGGATGGAGGAGCCTGGTAGGCTGCAGTCCATGAGCTCGCTAAGAGTCAAACACGACTGAGTGACTTCACTTTCACTTCTCACTTTCATGCATTGGAGAAGGAAATGACAACCCACTGCAGTGTTCTTGTCTGGAGAATCCCAGGGACGGGGTAGCCTGGTGGCTGCCGTCTGTGGGGTCGCACAGAGTCAGACACGACTGAAGTGACTTAGCAGCAGCAGCAGCAGCAGTGATACATTTTCATACATAATGAATTTTTAACTTCTTTTACATTTGAATAATTAAAATTTGATCTTTTAAAACCACAAAAAAAGGATTTAATTGCCTATTCATTTAATACTTCTTCATAAACTTCACTCCAACTGCGGGTATCTCCTATAGGTGTTGTTTTCCATAACCAAAAATCATAATAGTCTATCAGTCACCACATCCTTAAAAAGTATACTTTATGGTAAGCTGCCAGCAATGCATGGTGATTTATGTAATTAAGGAATCCCTCATAATAATCCCTGTTTAATAGTTTCATGCGTAAAGTGAAACCAAAAAGCATATACTAGAGCTATGAATATAATTTATTGTTTGTTAATATATTTTGTTCTTTGTCAATATAATAAAAATGTTATTTGGTAATATAAGTTTGTCCCCAAGTCAATGAAAGAAAGCATGATACTTCTGTTACTTACCTATTGATACATAATAAATGATTCCTAAACTTAAAGTCTGAAACAATATTATGCTGTGCTTAGTTGCTCAGTCATGTCCAACTCTTTACCACCCCATGGACTGTAGTCCACCAGGCTCCTCTATCCATGGGGATTCTCCAGGCAAGATACTAGAGTGAGTTGCCATGCCCTCCTCCAGGGGATCTTCCCAACCCAGGGATCGAACCCAGGTCTCCTGCATTGCAGTCAGATTCTTTACCATCTGAGTCACCAGGGAAGCCCATAAACACTATTAACACTTATTATCTCACAGTTTCTGTGGGTCAGAGATTAAGCAGCTACTTGGCTTAGTCCTGGCCAGAGGTCTCTGATGAGACCCTAGGGTTAGAGGATCCATTTCTAAGGTAACTTAATTCAGTGGTGCTTGTTGTTAACAAAAGGCCTTAGTTACTCCCCGTGTGAGCCTCTCCCCCAAGCTACTGGAGCATTCTCACAACACAGTAGCTGGCCTTCCCGAGAAAGAGGAAGGTAGAAGCTTCAATGGTTTATATGGCCCAGCCACAGAAGTCACATACCATCTCAACAATACAGTATCGATTACAAAGGTCAGCCTTACTCATTGTACTGGTCATTGTGAGAGGGGACTACAGCAACAGATAGATGCCAGAAGGCCAGCGTAATTGGGGGGCCACTTTAGAGGCTAGCTACCACTGTCTATAACACATCTGCAAATTTTTCTTAATACTTAGAATATACTGACTAATGGATCACAAGTAAGAAATTATTTATGAGTGGCTTGATTATAGTTTCCACAGTAGACCTTATGCTGCTGCTAAGTCACTTCAGTCATGTCCGACTCTGTGCGACCCCATAGAAGGCAGCCCACTAGGCTCCTCTGTCTCTGGGATTCTCCAGGCAAGAACAATGGAGTGGGTTGCCATTTCCTTCTCCATTGCATGAAAGTGAAAAGCAAAAGTGAAGTCGCTCAGTCGTGCCTGACTCAGTGACCCCATGGACTGCAGCCTACCAGGCTCCTCCGTCCATGGGATTTTCCAGGCAAGGGTACTGGAGTGGGGTGCCATTGCCTTCTCCGAGTAGACCTTATGGAAACACTTGAATGTTCTTACATGTGTTTTTACAAACTTACTTGCCTTTAATGACATACATTCTCATAGAAGACAGCCACAGAATTTAATCATAAGGCTAGGTTTACCAGATGCACAGGGCTTCATGGGGCTTGGATGTCAGCAGCCTTCATACCAGACTGGCTGACAGAGCAGAAGTCAATCAAAATAATCCAGTGGGTCCTAGAGGAGAATGACCAGTTGATCTGCTATATCGTGAGTATCAGAACTAAAGCCTGGCAAACAAGTGCACCCAATACCAGCATGTGTTACATAGAAATTTGGCTACCATCAGAGATGACAACCCAACTGGTGCTTCAAAAGCAATGGCTGTTTTGAGGAGTCATTGAATGTAATTATTTCCTATGAAGTAGAAACAGAATCTTTACCATCTTAACTGCTTAAAACATAAATGCAACTTCTGTAACTCTTTAAAAAATGTGAAGAAAGCCACTGAATTAACTGTGCTCAGTGTAAATATTTATTTTAATAATTAAGCAAATTCCCTTAAAAATAAAAAATCTAGGTTTATTATGAGTAAGGATTCTGATCTTATCCCTTCCCTACATAAGAGCACATATTGGCTGTCTTCTATGTACTCCTTCTTTCCTTCCCCATACACCAGGCTCCTATTTATGAGACCTTCTCAATATTTCCTACAAGCACTGATCTTTCATGCATTGTACTGTGCTGTCTGCTCATAATGTCTTTCTATTTCCACCCAAGAAACTTGCTCACACTTCAAAGATCCATCTCACATATCACCTCCTCAGTGAAATTTCATGTGTATGATAGAGAAATTCTTGTTTTTTTCCTACCAGTTTTGTCTTGGCATTGTTGCCTTGTCTCAGCATTGTCACTTTGTTGAGACATGATAGTTATTTGTATCCTTGCCAGTCTTCCTACTAATTTATGAACCTTTCCAAGACAGGAACCAATTTTATGTCCTTGTTGACTCGTACAGTGCCCTGCGTAACTCACCAAATACTTGTTCAGTTCAGTTCAGTCACTCAATTGTGTCCGACTCTTTGCAACCCCATGGACTGCAGCATGCCAGGCCTCCCTGTCCATCACCAACTCCCAGAGTTTACCCAAACTCATGACCATAGTCAGTGATGCCATCCAACCGTCTCATCCTCTGTCATCCCCTTCTCCTCCTGCCCTCAATCTTTCCCAGCATCAGGGTCTTTTCAAATGAGTCAGCTCTTTGCATGAGGTGGCCAAAGTATTGGAGTTTCAGCTTCAACATCAGTCCTTCCAGTGAACACCCAGGACTGATCTCCTTTAGGATGGACTAGTTGGATCTCCTTGTTAGCTTGGGATAATAGACCATCAAGTTCTTTTCCTTGTTCATGTGCAGTGATGCTTACTTTACCACTATGTGGCAGCAAACTACAGAATCATTTTTGGCTTTCAATAAGGAGTTCAGCCTGGATGAATGATCACCAAATGTTGACAGTGATTTTTCTGGGGGCATTCACTTAGCAAGTTGTTTTTTCAGCACTGTTTGAATGATAGTGTATTTTTTCACATGGATTACAGAATTCATCCAGAAAGATACATAAAACAAATATTTACAAATAGATTTTAGGTTATTAACTTCCTACCCAGAAGTATGTTAGAAAAGCATGTCAGCTCAGTTTAAGTAATATGTTTGTCTTGAAATACAATGTTTAAATAGAAAATTATTTTGTTTATAAAAATTGCTCAGTATTGTGTTTTTAAAACTCATATTGATGCATATAACTTTTTTTACATAAATCATATATTTAAGCTTTAAAAGAAAAATTCAGTGAGTCATTTAAAAATTAGGTGGCTCAGTGGTAAAGAATCCACTTGCCAATGCAGGAGATGGGTGTTTTATTCCTGGGTCAGGAAGATCCCATGGAGAAGGAAATGGCAACCCACTCCAGTATTCTTACCTGGGAAATCCCATGGACAGAGGCGCCTAGAGGACTAGAGTCCATGAGGTTGCAAAAGAATCTAACATGACTTAGCAACTAAACAACAACAAAACCTCTTCAGAGGAGCAAACTTGTAGATGCCTACCACTGTTTCTTTGGGACATCTGGAGGAGAAATCTCTAGGACAAGAAGGGATGGAAATCTTGATTTAAATTTTAAGAGAGTAGGACGAGGAGAAAACAAAGTTTGTAAAACAGAATTTATTGGAAAAGGTAAAGACTGTGGTTTTTTTAACTATAGTTGATTTACAATATTAAGAGTACAGAAAAGTAATTGATTCAGTTATACGTACATATTCTTCTTTTCCAGATTCTTTTCTGTATAGGTTATTACCAGGTATTGAATATAGTTCCTTGTGCTATACAGTAAGTTCTTGTTGTTTATCCATTTTGCATGTAGTAGTGTGTATTTGTTAATCCCACATTCCTAATTTACTCCTCCCTCCTTCCCCTTTGGTAGTCATAAATTTGCTCTCTTTGTCCATAAGTCTGTTTTATAAATAAGTTCACTTGTATTATTTTTTAGATTCCATATGTAAGTGATAGTATATAACATTTGCCTTTGTCTTACTTCACTCAGTATGATATTCTCTAGGTCCATCCATGTTGCTGCAAATGGCAATATTTCACTTTTTATGGCCAAGTAATATTCCATTGTGTGTGTATATGTTCATACACACACAAACACACACATATACCACATCTTCTTTGTATATTCATCTGTCAGTAGACACTTAGGCTGCTTCCATATACCTGTGTACTATTCCATATTTATATTTCCTGTGTCTAGAATGAGAATCTTTGGACAAGTTCTTTCAGCCATGAGGACAGAAATTGACTAGTTTGTAGTAATGTTTTGGAGGTATATTGTTCAATACTCCAAATATCCTTTTTTAGCTGTTCTACTTGTAGAACATAGTAGAAGTACATTTGAAAGGAGCTTGCTGCTGCTGCTGCTGCTGCTAAGTCGCTTCAGTCGTGTCCGACTCTGTGCGACCCCATAGACGGCAGCCCACCAGGCTCCCCCATCCCTGGGAGTCTCCAGGCAAGAACACTGGAGTGGGTTGCCATTTCCTTCTCCAGTGCATGCAAGTGAGAAGTGAAAGTGAAGTCACTCAGTCGTGGCCGACTCTTAGCGACCCCATGGACTGCAGCCCACCAGGCTCCTCCATCCATGGGATTTTCCAGGCAGGAGCACTGGAGTGGGGTGCCATTGCCTTCTCCGTTGAAAGGAACTTAAATGGTGTTAAACAATGACTAGGAGGCCCAGTCAGTAGAACTCAGGGCAGGCTGACTGAGTACAGCAGTAGGTGAGAGGCAAAAGTTGGAGATGATTCCTAGGATCCTGGTTCGAGTGAATACACTGTAGTGGTCCTATTCCTCTGGAAGGACTGAGTTGAAAGCCTGCAGGATAGCTGCTTGGAGCATTTTGGGGTATGAGTAAATATAGTTGTATTCTATAAATAAAGGGCAGAGAGGAAACCAGAGTTACTCAGCAGGGTTGGAAATAGAATGCACTGTGTGGTAAACATGGCTGTAAGTCATATGCAACTAGCAAATACCTTTTTGGACTTCCCTTGTGGCTCAGCTGGTAAAAAAAAAAAAAAAATTCGCCTGCAATGCGGGAGACCTGGGTTAGATTCCTGCATTGGGAAGATCCCCTGGAGAAGGGAAAGGCTACCCACTCCAGTATTCTGGCCTGAAGAATTCTATGGACTGTATAGCCCACGGGGTCACAAAGAGTCAGACACGACTGAGCAACTTTTACTTCACTTGAAATATAGTTAACACTCTTGCCCCTTTCAGTCAAAGCCCAGTTCACTTCTGTGGGCACTTCTGTTAGAAAGTCTACAAAATAGGGCCATTCAACTTTGTTTAAAATATCATGCAAAATAGTGTCTCCTTTTAACTGAATGCTCCACCCTAGTGTCTCATGGTACCAGTTCTCTGGCCACACACTAATGTCAGCACTTAGAGCCTACTTTGCCTAGAGTTACGTTGCCAGAGCTTTTACCTTCTTTGGTCAGAATTGGCTTAGGACATGGTGATGCTCTCCCTGATTGAGAGAGGAGGGACTTGAGCAAGGAGAGACCAGGGAAGGTCAGGTCTATAATAGTAACATCCAGCATTAATGGGCACTCAACACAAGCCACACCTCTTCTCAGCCCTTCACAGAAGAGAGCTCTCTTAATCTTTATATAAATGTATTAATATCAGCTAATTACTGTCTCCATTGTGCAAATGAGAAAACTGACTTTTCTTGAGGTTAAGAGAAAGGATTGAGTCAGAGACCCAAGTGTGATGCTTTACCACTGACTAAGTAAGCTAACGTCTTTCATCCTGTTTTCTCATCTTTTAATAATAGCTAGTTTCCTACATTTCTGTGATAAGTAAATGAGATTGCACATAGGAAGTGCCTATCGGGGTTTCTGGAACAGAAAACATGTTCAATAAATGGTCTATTATTTTTTCCCATTCACACTTGATAGTCAACCACAAGCCCTCTTGGGCTCACTGCCTCTCACTTAATTTTCAGCACCCCCAGCGGTAGGCTGAACAAAGGTTCCCCAAAAATGTCCATGTGGTAATCGTGGGACCTGTGAATGTGTTATCTTATGTGGTAAAAGGGACTTTGCAAATGTGATTAAATACAGGATTTTTGAGATGAGAGTATTGTGGATTTCCAGGTGACCTCTATCACAAGAGTCCTCATGAGACGGAGGCAGGAGGATTGAAATCAGAAAAAGATGTGATAACACAAGCAGGGGTTAGCATGACGTGTTCTGAAGATGAAGGAAAGAGCCCCGAGCCAAGGAATGCAGGCGGAAAGAAATGGAAAGACAAGGAACACAACCATGCTGACATCTTGATTTTTAACTCCGTAAGACCCATTTCAGGCTTCTGACCTGCAGAACTATAATAAAATGTGTCTTGTTTTAAGCTACCAAGCATGTAGTATTTGATATAGAAGCAATAACAAACTAATGTACTCCCTAACTAAAAAAGAGGGTGGATGCCAGGCTCTGTTTACTTCAGGGTCCAGCCCAGACCCTCTCCAGTGCACTCACCTGGCCCTCTTAGCTCAGACAGCCTTAGGGCTAGTGAGACTAAACCCTGTGCTGCTGGGATTTTTGTGTGGTGCTTTTTTTTTTCCTTTCTTAATTGAAAGAATAGATTTTGAGGAGAGAAAAGACATGGAGCAGAGAAGTATAAAATTGAAAACGAATACAAGTGCAAGCTGTTTTGTTAGTTTTTTAACCACAGCAAACTAGTACTTCTGCTGCTGCTGCTAAGTCACTTCAGTCGTGTCTGACTGTGCAATCCCGTAGACGGCAGCCCACCAGGCTTCCACATCCCTGGGATTCTCCAGGCAAGAACACTGGAGTGGGTTGCCATTTCCTTCTCCAGTGCATAAAAGTGAAAGTGAAGTCGCTCAGCCATGTCTGACTCTTAGCGACCCCATGGACTGCAGCCCACCAGGCTCCTCCTTCCATTGGGTTTTCCAGGCTAGAGTACTGGAGTGGGTTGCCATTGCCTTGTCCGCAAACTAGTACAGACAGACGCAATACAAAATATCACAATAAAGGTTCAAAAATCAAGGTGCTCCCTTAGAAAGGCTGAAAGATTCATTCTCTGGACTTTGGAATTTAGGCTGCGGGCCCTGTTTGGGGGTAGATCCCTGAGTACCTAGCACAATCCACGTGTTCAACCAGATTGGAACAGGAGAATGGCCGCGTGGTCCAGTGGTAGAAGTGGAGGCAGTGTTGGATATCCTGTGCAATATGACCACCAAAGTTCCTCCCCTCTTTGCAGCGCCAGGTGGGGGCGTACTTTCTAACAAACTCCTTCCGGTGTGGGGCTGCAGTTCCTCTAGGTCGTATTTCTCCAGCCCACCAACAGTGCATTCCAGCCAGAGTCCTGCATGTCTCCTAAGCACATGTGCGTTTTTCATCAAGGTCGTCCGGTCTCAGGTGGTTCCCATGGGGCCAGGTCTGGCTGACATCTGAGGTCTCCTGGGGGAGACCTAAGCCTATCCCAAACTTTCCTGGCTTGTGTGGCACTCGCCTCTGCCTGTGCTCAAAGTTTGATGTGGGAATGGGTAAATTCAGGCAGTGAGGGTCCATCTCATAACAGCATGAAATATTTGTCCAAACCTGCCTACCTCTTCCAAGTCTGGTAGCCCACCCAGGTGGGCAGGAGTTGAGGATTCTCAGAAGAAATAAACCATGCTGTCTGCACCCTAGCACGCAAGAAACCTTTGTGCTCTTCTCAGGGGGAACATACCTCCAAGGGTCCTATAAGAAAAGGAATTAGTGCCCAGCCCAGGAGTCTGGCTTAGACTAGCTCCTCACTACCTATGGGACAACATCCTAGCCCCCTATACCCAGAGCTGTCCTGTACTAGAGAAGAACGCATGTGGTCCCTTCAACTAGACCCCTTCCCCCAATTCCAATCATTTTCAAGTATTCCTTAACCCAGACCTTTAGAGCAGGCAGAGCTGGGATTCTTATTTTACTGATGGAGAAAAATACAAATGGAACAAATGACCAGTGTGCAGTGGTGCTGGTCTTAATCCAGGGTCCTTCCATTATATTCCAAACTCTCGTTTTTATATGCAAATGAGGCCACCTGTCTCGGTGACACTTTCCTACAAAATGAAACAATGCCATAATAATAAGGTCTTGGGAAATTAATGGTACTAAATGAGTAATTTGGGTTTAATGTTAAATCCTGGAGTAGGTGACCCAGAGCCAGAAAGAGTGGCTTTCTGAGTGTCTGGTGGCCAAATGACAATGTAACTGCAACAACAGGGTACTGATACTATCATCACAAGAAAGTCATGCGTGACCCAGAAGCTGAGTGAATGATTTGAATGTGAGCTCTGACTTTTAGGGCCTGAAACGACAAAGATAAAATGTTAAGTCTCCAAATAAAGGTCAGAGGTTTCCACAATTATTTCTGCTTAGTGTGAAGAACCTCATAGTTTACAGTGAAAGAGCTCCTTTATCCATTTATTCAATGAATATTTATTAAACGTTGTCTTAAGTCAGTTCCACCAGGAAACATATTCTAGGCAGAGATTTGTATAAAGGAGAGCTACTGGCGAGTACTCTTGAGAACAACCCTGGCAAGGGCTTGAGGGAAACAGAATGGGTCAGAAAGTGTTGAACTGCAATGAATTTACTACAGGGGCCTTAGGCAATCCTACTGGATGCTCTGGAGTTGTTTGGAAGGGACAGAGCTTCTGTCCTACATTGAGCAGTTATTGGATCAGGTAGTGAGCTGTCTGTCGCAACTGAGACAAGCCACACTGAGGGGACAAATGCCTTGGCTCCTACTGTGTTCTGGGCACTGTGGGATGGTCTGTGTTAGTCACCCAGTTATGCCCGACTCTTTGCGACCCTGTGGACTATAGCACGGCAGGCTCCTCTGTCCATGGAATTCTCCAGGCAAGAATACTGGAGTTTGTAGCCATCCCCTTCTCGAAGTGATCTTCCCGACCGAAGGATGGAACTTGGGTCTCCTGCACTGCAGGCAGATTCTTTACCATCTGAGCCACAGGGAAGCCCATGCCATGGTCTAGTGATATGATATTGAACAAGACAAGGTCTCTGCCTTCAAAGGGAACTATGAGGGCAGAGTTTAAAAATAACCAAAAACATTTTTTAAGAAAAAACCAGGAAATAGAAAATTATCTTGTAGTTAGAAAGTGTATCCCATAAACTTAACAAAGAAAAATCCTTGCCTTTTAATGATGGCAATTAAAAGGTTGAAATATTTAGGGTGAAAAATCAATTCACTCTCTGCTGGTAAAAAAAAAATTGAAGAAGAAATAAAAGTCAACCAGGAACTGTTCTAGAGAAGCTTGTGTAGTAAATGTAATTGAAGCCACAGGAGATTACTTTGGTATTCATCTGTAATGGACGGTGGATCCCTTCAGCCCTGCCCAAATAGGTGATGGGCCTTGATCTCTATGCTGAGGCCTGCAAGTGGTCTCAGCTGCTGGGAAAGAGGGCTGCCTTTGCAACTAGGCGTGTGCTGCTGTCGGTACTAATTCAGCTCCTGTTGGCTTGGTCCCACACCCCATCCCGTTCTCCCAGCCATCCTATCCTCTACGTTGTTTTGTCCCTCTTCTTCTTCCACCTGTAGAATCTTTATTTCATCTCAGAGAAAAGTGCTTGCCTGTTATCCCAGTCTGTTACTTATAGTATGACAATAAACTCTGTTCTTGAGCCCTTTAGGTCTAAATATTTGAATGAAGTGAACAAAACAATTTCTCAGCCATGAGTTTCAGAAAAATCATGTGGACCTTAAAAGGCCGAAAATTGCCTTCCTTGTCCCCTGGCTGAGCTATGGTGTCCATTCCCTGAAGCAGGAGGAGCCAAATTGTCCTGGCGTTTTGGGTATGGGCAGAGGACCGTAATAGAGGTACCTGTGGACTGTGCTAAACCCTGTTCAGAGCTTCAGATGCTGCCCTCCAAATGAACATCTCTATTTGGATGCCCTGCTTCAAACTCCTATTTCTTTTTGTCTTGTTTCAGAATTCTCCTAAATTCTCCATATAGCTTGTTTCCTAAAGCGGCAAAAACTCTGAGGATCTTTCTTTCCCTTGAACTCCACTCCCTCCCAGCTGACTAGTCACCAGGTTCTAGATAATTCCATATTTGCAATAACTGTCCTAATACAAGACACAGCTAACAACCTCCTTACCCCAGCACCACTGACATTCTGAACCATATAATTTCTTGTTGTGAAGTGTCCCGTGTATTGTAGGGTGTTTAGCAGCATCCCTGGTCACGACCCACTAGATGTCAGTAGAACCCTTAGTTGTGACAGTTAATGTCTCTGTACCAGTCCTGAGCTGGGCCATGCTGGAGGCAAAAAGAAAAACGTGTGCCCTATATACACTTCTCAAAATGTCCTCTGATATTTTGAACTAAGTGGAAAAAGTTAAAGTTATACAATAACAAGAAAACTGAATTTACTCTTTGCTAATGTGAAATTTGAAGGAAAAAAAAACAAAAACTGAAAACCATTCCAGAGATACTTTGCAGTGCCCAGTACAAAATGAAAAGACAGGGCCCCTTCTTAAATTATGAAGAATTCACACTGACAGCAGAACAGTGAACAATTGGGGACCCCTCCCTAAGTGTAGGGTCTCTCTGCATGTGAGGCCCTGTTCACCTGCACAGTTCCCATGCCCTTGAAGCCAGACCCGAACCCCACATTACCCAATCAGCCTGTTGGGAAATATGACAGCTGTGTGAGCCCTGGGAACCCCAAGCAGATTGGAAACAACTGTTTCCATTGCACAATAACACAGAGCCCTAAATCAAACAACACTGTGAATTTTTGGCATTCATTTTGATTTTTTCAAAATGTTACATTAATTTAACATATTATTTATCTTGGGTTCTGAAGATTTTAGCACCCTCTTAAATTTTGTACCTGAGGTGAGTTCCTTCTTAATCTCAGCCCCGCTCTAGGCTTTGTCAAATGTTCCCTGATGGCTCAGCAAGTAAAGAATCTGCCTGAGACACAGGTTCCATCCCTGAGTTGGGCCACTCCAGTATTCTTGCCAGGGAAACCTCATGAACAGAGGAGCCTGGTGGGCTCCATGGGGTCACAAAGTGTTGGACCCAACTGCAGTGACTGAGCGCACTGCGCTCACCTGCTGATTTAGAGCAGTAAGTCTTAAACTTTGGCCTGGACCAAAAGCACCTGCAGGGCTTGTTTGAACACAGATTGGTGGGTCCCAATCTCAGAGATTTTGATTCAGTAGCTCAGGAGTGGGGCCTGAGAATTGGCATTTCTGAGTTGTCAGGTAATGCTGAAGTTGCTGGTCCAGGACACATGGAGAATCACTACTTTCGAGCCTTCCTTTCTGTCATGCCAGTGAGAATGATATTTCCAAAATCCAAGGCACTTCTCTGCTTAAAACTCTTCAGTGGTCTCCATGCACTATAGAATATAGTATATGCTATTCGCATGGCATATATTACTTTGATGGTCCCCCTCCTGTGCCTCCTACACAATTCTCTAGTAATACAGGACTGGATAACTCTTATTAAGTATCCTTTAATAATCAAATCAGCTCTCATCTTTATGAGCCTCTAGATTGAGTTATGTGTTTTTTCTTTGTCTTCTCATTGAAGATTTTGTATACCTCTTCGTTAGTACTGAGCTTTATATAAACTAAAATCTACCCCATCAGAGAGCAGAATTCTGGAGGACTGGAATTATCTTTATTCCTCTAGTCCCTGCTCTGTGCTGTGCTTAGTCGTTCAGTCATGTCCAACTCTTTGTGATCCCATGGACTGCAGCCCACCAGGTTCCTCTGTCTATGGGTAAGAATACTGGGGTGGGTATGCCCTCCTTCAGGGGATCTTCCCAATCCAAGGATTGAATCCAGGTCTCCCACATTGCAGGTGGATTCTTTACCAGCTGAGTCACCAGAGAAGCCTTGCTATATATAGTCTGCTGCAAACAGGTGCTCCAACAGCATCTAAAGAACTGAGCTGGACTTACCCAAATGCTGTTCTGTTATGGTGGAGTAAAACCAAGAGGAAAAGGCTACCACCTCAAGTGACAGCTAGAGATTTAAGGGCACAGGGAAGCACAACTGAGTCACAAGAGTCTTGAGGTTTACGAGTCTGGCGAACAGTTTCCTAAATGTCTGTAAGAGTCTAATGTTTTTTTAACGGAGAATCAACCCTTCATGTATAATTGGTTACCTCTAGCTCCTATTGTTAGCAATTCCATATAAGCTATGAAAGACAGCAGCTAGGGAAAAACATTTGAAATGTTGGTTAGAACCAGTAAGAACACAGTCGGAAAGAAAGAGCAGCAGTAGAATAGAATGATCTAGAATGACAAGGATAGGGAATAAAAAAAGCGCACAAGAGAAAATATTCTTAGATCCAGAGGATCAATATCATTAAATATCTTTAATATCATTAAAGAAGTTTAACATTATAAAAATTACCATTTAGTGGGAAAAAAAAAACTTTTCCTCTGGATTCTATTACATTCTATTACATTGAATATATTTCAAGAAATCACTTGACTTCATTGCTTTAGAATAAGTTTAAGAATCATTTTATAATACAAAAGATCAACACTGAACTTCAAAGTACAGAGCTACCATATGAATCAATTTAAGTGAAACTTGTTTGGATAGTTGGCTCTTGAGGTCATGGAAAAAGGATGGGAAAATGAAGTTCATAGTACCTCAAAGGAAAAAGTGATCTGCAATTCAACATGGAAAATGTTAGATGTCTTCTGAGACAAAGTAGACCAAAATTCTGACTTAAAGTTATTACCATCAAACTTAAACACAGAAAGCCACATGGCAGTGCTTCAGATTTTAATAATATCTCTGAGAAAAATGTATTTGTGTTATAGTCCCAATATACTGATTTCAATCATACACCTTTGGTGTTTTCCACACTTTTAAAAATACACACATTTTTGTTAGGGAAATTTGAACATAATCTACCTCATTGGAAATCATGATTGTATGTTTCTGGAATAAGACTGTGCTTCAAGGAAGGACCTACTACCCAGGCTGCTGGGAATTCGGTGACCAGACAGTGTCCAGCTGACACTCCCATCAAGGTTTCCTGAAACTGTTTGCCACACCCAAGCTCACATCCTTCCATCTGAGTATTGATCAACTGATGGCATTCTTAGTATATGTGTGGCCTTTGTGGGACAACTCTGACTGGGGCTATATGTGTTCTCTCAGACTCCCCCTGGCATTTCCTGAGCCTTAGTGGAGCCTATGTCACTGTTCTTACACCAATCCTACATCCTCCCCTTTTCAACCAGAAGCTGGTCCCTAATAGATACGCATGTCAAGCTCCATCTCAGCTTCTGCTTTCCTAAAACTAAGTGCAGAGTCCCAAAGAATAGCAAGGAGAGATAAGAAAGCCTTCCTAAGTGATCAGTGCAAAGAAATAGAGGAAAACAACAGAATGGAAAAGACTAGAGATCTCTTCAAGAAAATTAGAGATACCAAGGGAATATTTCATGCAAAGATGGGCACACTAAAGGACAGAAATGGTATGGACCTAACAGAAGCAGAAGATATTAAGAAGCAGTGGAAAGAATATACTGAAGAACTATGCAGAAAAGATCTTCATGACCCAGATAATCACAAAGATGTGATCACTCACCTACAGCCAGACATCCTGGAATGCGAAGTCAAGCCGGCCTTAGCAAGTATCACTACAAACAAAGCTTGTGCAGGTGATGGAATTCCAGTTGAGCTATTTCAAATCCTAAAAGATGATGCTGTGAAAGTGCTACACTCAATATGCCAGCAAATTTGGAAAACTCAGCAGTGGCCACAGGACTGGAAAAGGTCAGTTTTCATTCCAATCCCAAAGAAAGGCAATGCCAAAGAATGCTCAAACTACCACACAATTGCACTCATCTCACACACTAATAATGTAATGCTCAATATTCTCCAAGCCAGGCGTCAACAATATGTGAACCATGAACTTCCAGATGTTCAAGCTGGATTTAAAAAAGACAGAGGAACCAGAGATCAAATTGCCAACATCTGTTGGATCATAGAAAAAGTGAGAGAGTTCCGGAAAAACATCTATGTCTGCTTCATTGACTATGCTAAAGCCTTTGACTGTGTGGATCACAACAAACTGTGAAAAATTCTTAAAGAGATGGGAATACTAGACCATCTGACCTGCCTCCTGAGAAATATGTATATAGGTCAAGAGCAACAGTTAGAACTGGACATAGAACAAGAGACTGGTTCCAAATTGTGAAAGGAGTACGTCAAGGCTGTATATTGTCACCCTGCCTATTTAACTTCTATGCAGAATACATCATGCAAAATGCTGGACTGAATGAAGCACAAGCTGGCATCAAGATTGCCAGGAGAAATATCAATAACCTCAGATATGCAGATGACACCACACTTATGGCAGAAAGCAAAGAACTAAAGAGCCTCTTGATGAAAGTGAAAGAGGAGAGTGAAAAAGTTGTCTTAAAACTCAACATTCAGAAAACTAAGATCATGACGTCCAGTCCCATCACTTCATTGCAAATAGATGGGGAAACAATGGAAACAGTGACAGAGTATATTTTGGGCCTCCAAAATCACTGCAGATGGTGACTGCAGCCATACAATTAAAAGATGCTTGCTCCTTGGAAGAAAAGTTATGACCAACTTAGACAGCGTATTAAAAAGAAGAGACATTACTTTGCCAACAAAGTCCATCCAGTCAAAGCTTTGGTTTTTGCAGTAGTCATGTATGGATGTGAGAGCTGGACTATAAAGAAAGCTGAGCACCAAAGAACTGATGCTTTTGAACTGTGGTGTTGAAGAAGACTCTTGAGAGTCCCTTAGACTGCAAGGAGAGCCAACTAGTCCATCCTAAAGGAAGTCCTGAATATTCATTGGAAGGAGTGACGTTGAAGCTGAAACTCCAATACTTTGGCCACCTGATGCGAACAGCTGACTCATTTGAAAAGACCCTGATGCTGGGAATGACTGAAGGAGGGAGGAAAAGGGGACAACAGAGGATGAGATTGTTGGATGGCACCATCAACTCAAGGGACATGAGTTTGAGTAAGCTGCGGGAGTTGTTGATGGACAGGGAAGCCTGGCAGACTGCAGTCCATGGGGTCGCAGAGTCGGACACGACTGAGCGACTGCACTGAACTGAATAGGTATGCATGTCAAGCTCCATCTCAGCTTTTGCTTTCGTAAAACTAAATGGATGATGCGAAGAGCAGACTCATTGGAGAAGACTGTGACTCTGGGAATGATCAAAGGCAGGAAGAGAAGGGGGTGACAGAGGATGAGATGGTTGGATGGGATCATCAACTCAATGGATGTAAGACTGAGCAAATTCTGGGAGATAGTGAAAGACAGGGAAGCCTGGCATGCTGCAGTCCGTGGGATCGCAAAGAGTCACACTGAACTGAGCAACTGAACAACAACGACAAGTGGAGACAAATATTAACCATATTATGGAAAAAGACATGTTTGTGGTTCTTCACTTCCTTACTACTCAAACCAGAGCTAGAAGATGATAGATATAATTGATAAAAACTATCTATGTCTATGTCTATATACGTTTCTACTCTGCAGTCATTATTTTTATATTTTCTGTTCTCTAAGAAATTCCATCTAATACTGAAGAAAAACGTTGATAACACTGGAACAGAGGAAACACTGATTTTAGTGATGGGACAAAGAAGCAAGAGGCTACATCAGCTTTTGTGAGACAGGAGAAGATACATAGTGAAAGGTTCTTCAGACTGTAAAGGTGATTAAGCTATAAGCTGGCATTCCAGACTTTCCCGACACAGGAGACAGCATGGTGCGAGACTTGAACACATGGAACGATCGGCACCTTTGGTGTAAGTCTTTAATCTGGCAACAGCCTCTCTCACTTTCAGTCTTTCTGTAGGCTCGCCTCTACGTGTAACACTCTTGACTCTACTAATTTTTCACCTGGGTTAACTCCTTGTCTTTCATGTCTTTGTTAGGACATTGCTTCCACCAGGAATTCCTTCTCCACTCCCTGAAGACTGGCTGGATGAGTCTGCTGTACAGATCCGAAGTATCTAGCACTTCCCCTGATGCATTTCCTACACTGTGCTCTAATTGCCCATTTACTAGTCAGTTCCCCTCTGAGTGGACCATAACCACTTTGAAGGCAGAGGTTAGTCACTGTTCATCACCAGATCTTAACATACTGCCTGAAAGATAAAACTTACTATTTGTTTGATGAATAAATGAATGCTGCCAAGTGCAATGGACATAGGAAGGCATATTTTATTTATTGAATAAATACTTATTCGTTTCCATCGTATGCTAGATATTTCTAGGCACTGGAAATAAACAAAATGAAAGAACAAAGGCCCTCATAGAGCTTACATTCTACTGGGGAAACAGACAATAGACAAGCTGCTTAAATATAAAGCAGGATGGGGAAGAAGTTTCTTATTTCATAGAGGGTGGTTAGGGAAGACCTCATTCATAAGGTTATATTTGAGCAAAGTCCCAAGGAAATGAAGAAATGAACTATAAATATTTGGCAAATAAGATATGCATTGGAAAAATCAGCAGCAGTACTTCTTAAAATTACCCTATGAATCTCAGTTCTAATCATGGTTAATTTCTCTTAGCTATTTTGAATAATGTCATGAGGGGTTTCTGTGAAACTTTCACTTTTATTGTGCTATCTCTTTAGGTACTAGCAAAGCATCTCAAGGTTCTTTTTTCACAGCCCACTTTGTGAGGATTCTTGTAATGCTCAGGAAATTCCTTTGTTTCTAAAGCCTTTTGAAATCATAGACTAGCCCCAACAATACCCACTATCAGATATTTTATCTTTCATTAGCAGGCATTGACAAGAACAATTAATATGGCCATCTGAACTGGTTTAATTTCTATGAGAAGCTCAAATTTTAAGGGTAAATTCATGTCTGTGATATAATAGCCTACTTGGCAATTTTTAGTTTTTCTTTTTAGATATGAGCTATTACATAATTAAATCAGGAATATTCAAGAGCAGCGGTCCCTAGCCTTTTTGACACCCGGAACCAGGTTCATGGAAGACAATTTTTCCATGGACCGATGGTGGGGTAGGGTGGGGATGGTTTCAGGATGATTCAAGTGCATTGCATTTATTGTGCACTTTATTTCTATTTTTATTGCATCAGCTCCACCGCAGATCATCAGGTGATAGATTGTTTGGAGTCCCCTGCTCAAAAGTCTTTATAAAGCCAATAAAAGATATGAAGAGTTCCCCGATAGGGGTTAAGTAATCACAGGGTTCTCTCTTTTCAGATAAAGGGAGGAAGTGTCTGTGTTAGTGTTGCCAAGACAACTATATTTTATAAAGATTAGATGACAAGTTGAAAAGTGATGAGTATTTTCTGTCAATGGAAGAGTCTATACAGCGCGGGAAGTACTAAGTTTAGTGAAAACCTTAAAACAAAATCAATTAAAAGTTTTTACACCTTTTACTATTGCTGTCACACTTTTGGACAAGGCGGCTATGTTTTGGCTACTCAGTGAAATGCTCAAATGAGCAATAGGTCTCTCAAGATTACCATATATTTGCATTAATACCACTAGTGTTTATTCAGACTTTGTATAAACAAAAAGGAAAATAGGAATTGTGAATCTAGAATCCTGGAAACACATTTCGATAGGCAGTTTTTCTACCTGTCTTTGCTCTTATACGTGAGCATGTTGTTTTGTTTTTTCTTAAACTTGAAAACTGCTCAATCATAAAAACTATTTGTATTTAAGAAGATCGTTTACTTAAGTATAATTTGCCTAAGAAGATAAACTCTCTGTCCTTTTTTTTGATGTAATTTTATTTATTTATTTATGTTGGCTCTGTTGGGTCTTCGTTGCTGCACGTGGACTTTCTCTACTTGTGGCGAGAAGGGGCTGCTCTGTAGTCTCAGTGTGTGGGCGTCTCCTTGCAGGGTCTTCTCTTGTTGCAGAGCATGAACTCTAGGGCACGCAGGCTCCAGTAGTTACAGCAATGGGCTCGGTAGTTGGGCTCCCAGGCTCTAGCACACAGGCTCAGCAGTCGTAGCACGTGAGCTTAGTCGCTCCTCCGCACGTGAAACATTCCCGGACCAGGGGTCAAACCCACGTCGCCTGCATTGGCAGACAGATTCTTAACCAGTGGACACACAGGCTCAGCAGTCGTAGCACGTGAGCTTAGTCGCTCCTCCACACGTGAAACATTCCCGGACCAGGGGTCAAACCCACGTCGCCTGCATTGGCAGACAGATTCTTAACCAGTGGACACACAGGCTCAGCAGTCGTAGCACGTGAGCTTAGTCGCTCCTCCACACGTGAAACATTCCCGGACCAGGGGTCAAACCCACGTCGCCTGCATTGGCAGACAGATTCTTAACCAGTGGACACACAGGCTCAGCAGTCGTAGCACGTGAGCTTAGTCGCTCCTCCACACGTGAAACATTCCCGGACCAGGGGTCAAACCCACGTCGCCTGCATTGGCAGACAGATTCTTAACCAGTGGACACACAGGCTCAGCAGTCGTAGCACGTGAGCTTAGTCGCTCCTCCACACGTGAAACATTCCCGGACCAGGGGTCAAACCCACGTCGCCTGCATTGGCAGACAGATTCTTAACCAGTGGACACACAGGCTCAGCAGTCGTAGCACGTGAGCTTAGTCGCTCCTCCACACGTGAAACATTCCCGGACCAGGGGTCAAACCCACGTCGCCTGCATTGGCAGACAGATTCTTAACCAGTGGACACACAGGCTCAGCAGTCGTAGCACGTGAGCTTAGTCGCTCCTCCACACGTGAAACATTCCCGGACCAGGGGTCAAACCCACGTCGCCTGCATTGGCAGACAGATTCTTAACCAGTGGACACACAGGCTCAGCAGTCGTAGCACGTGAGCTTAGTCGCTCCTCCACACGTGAAACATTCCCGGACCAGGGGTCAAACCCACGTCGCCTGCATTGGCAGACAGATTCTTAACCAGTGGACACACAGGCTCAGCAGTCGTAGCACGTGAGCTTAGTCGCTCCTCCACACGTGAAACATTCCCGGACCAGGGGTCAAACCCACGTCGCCTGCATTGGCAGACAGATTCTTAACCAGTGGACCGCTAGGGAAATATTTTCATAAATATCTAAAGACAAAACAACTTGCAGCAAAGTTGTAAAACACAGCAATAAGCAACAATGTTTGCTAGGAATTCAACTTCTTTCAACAGGAAAGACTCTTGAAACTTGATTTAAAACTATGTCAAGAAGCACGGCTGCTGCTGCTGCTAAATCACTTCAGCCGTGTCTGAATCTGTGCTAAAAGTTAACAAAAAAATTTTCTTACCTTCACTGATCTGTTCATAAAATAACTTGTTAATTTTATAGAAAAGGGATCCAAATTCTATTTTTATTCCTGTGTGTGTTTTTATGTAACAATTTGCAGTAAAGAACGTATTGATATGGTTTAATTATCATCATTATATAGTCGCTCAGTTGTGTCCTACTCTTTGTGACCCCGTGAACTGTAGCCCACCAGGCTCCTCTGTCCATGGGGATTCTCCAGGCAAGAAATACTGGAGTGGGTTGCCAGTTCCTTCTCCAGGGATGTTCCCGACCCAGGGATCAAACCCGGGTCTCCCACACTGCAGGCAGATTCTTTACCATCTGAGCCACCGAGGCTGTCTTAACAAGTGTGTATATATATAACAGATATATAAATATATAATACCACATACATAAACAGACATACAAATATAAAAATGGATATTAATTTGAAGCTTTAACTATAGTTTTTAAATATAATTTTTTTATTTTTTTATTTTTATTTTTTTAAATATAATTAACTTAGTATAGAGTAGATTTTAAAAAATGTATATAGCTTAGTCAGTTTGCCATCTGAACAAACTTTCCTTTTTATTTTCATTTTTTAAATGTTAATAGTTTTTGGCTGTGCTGCACTGCTTGTAGGATCTCAGTTACCAAGCCCAAAATTGAACCCACGCCTTTGGGAGTGACTGCCAAGAAATTCTCTAACTTTCTTAATAAAAACCAAAAAGTGATATACATTATTACTGTATATATATTTGGATTTTTAAAATATTATTGTATCTAGTATAGTTAAACATTCATATTAATTGCCATATTTAACCAGAGTAACCAGATTTTCTTTTATTCAGACACAAGAGAAAACTAGGAAATTGAAAACCAAAATGTCTCTCTCCTTTAGTACTTACTTCATGTAATTCTAACAAATTTGAGAGGCAAAAATAACTAAGTCGTGTGTGTAACATCATTTAAATGTACTTACAAATTTTGTTACTCTATTGTCAATTTAAGTAATAAGGTAACAAATTTTGTTTAGTGACCAATTTTTCTGTTTCTTTTTTTAGGAACTGTCTCTACATCCAAAGATTATTTATTAATTAACTTAGTCATTTGTCTAAGATTTTAAAGTTAAAGATCTGGAAATCATAATTCAGTTAGCACATTAAATCCTATGATTTGCCACATTAAATCCTTACGATCTGCAGCATTATGAGAATTTCATAAAATTAAACCCTTTGAACATTCATTATCATTTCAATTAGTTGAAAACAATTTTACATATATAATTTTTTACTTAAAGCAAGTTATAGAAACAGTGGCAATTTATTTAATTTATAAAACCAATGTAGGAAATTTAAGATGTTTGAATCACAAGAAATGTGATTAAATGGTATTATTTGAACCAAACGATTTGGCTGACATTATTTTTTACATGGTAAACTATTTTTTAAAGATTCAGTCATGACAAAAAAATCTTTCATCTTAAAGATTAATGTTTTTCTTCCTGTCTTAGAGCTGTTATGCAGGCTAATACATAAATATACTTTTCAGTGTTAACAAAGAGAAACACAGTTTAATAACTTTTTTCTTTCCTTCAGATATTTTTGACTGCTTGCCTGGACTATCCCCCTAGAGTGAGCACATAACAACTGATCAGTTTTTTAAACTGATTAATCTTTAAAGTTTCCCAAGAGAAGGAAAAAGAGAGGAAAAGAAAAAAATGTGAGGGAGCTGGTTTCAGATAAATACAAAAATCTTTTTTAAAAAAAGCAAATCATGTTCTTTGTGCAAGGAGAGGAAGAAAATTTAGATATAAAAAATACATCTGATGGTATACACACAAATGAGTGATATGCAGTTGATTTTGACATAACAAATCATTGAAAAATTTTACCAAGGAATAAATTAGAAGTTAGATATCATTAATCTCTAAATTACCACCAAAAAAAAATGGAGGGGGGAATATTTCTTAAGTGAGAAAATTTTTTTCTTTTTTAGACAGACAATCTCCTTAGGAAAATGTCTTCTTTTTTTTGGTTCTGAGGCACTTCTCAAATGAAAAACCTTGTTCATGTCAAAAGTTTCCTTGATTGGTGACTACATTCCAAAATGTCCCTGATGAAACTGTGCCAGTTAGACAGTCAAGTACACAAGTTTGCCATGTAAAAAGAAAACAAAAAGGTAGCAGGCGTTTAGCCTGGAAGAGGTGCAGTTTTGTACTGAGAAACCCCCCTGAGAATGGAATGCTCGTAAGGAAGGTGCTTGGCTGACTGTGTCTCCAGAGCTTGGCCAAAGGCCAGCTGTAGCTAATCCAGAGCTGAACTGAGTTTTGTGATTCGCTGCTGATGATATTAAACACAGCAGTTCTCAGGGAAACAAAGACAAGATGAGGTCCTTATAAGGTCTGTAAAGGTAACCCATGGAAAAGTTTATTCAAACTTTTCAAGCTGGTCTGTGGAGACCTTTGAACGCCTTAGTCCTCGAGACTTGCTCAAGATGAACCTCTCTCTACAAATATGAAATTGTTCTTTGAAGAAGCTAATTCTGTTCTCTTTGCAAGGAGAGGGAAGAAAGTTTAGATCCTCTCTCTGTGGGGTTTTCCTTTTACAAACAACTCTCAAAATGCTTGTCAAGCAGAAGCAGGCGTTGGCTAGAAAATAATTTCGCCAAAGAACAATGCAAAACTGGTTAGATTTAAAAAAAATCTTAAGGGAGCTCATTCCTACAAAAACAAAATAAACCCAACACTGAGAAGCTTCAGTGAAATACTGGAGTTTAATGTAGTACGTGCAGGTAGAGAGACAGGGCTCTCAGATGCACACAGAACTATTGGGCTGGAGGTCCTGTGCATGGTGGTAAGGGCTTCCCTCTGAGTCTCAGTGGAATATTTACTTTTGTCACCTCCTTCCGGCCAGAGACCACCAGGAACACACTTGTAGGTAAAAAAAGCTGGGTTTATTACTTATTGCAGCTAAGACAGACACACACTATGAGGAACCATGATGTCTCAGTAAGTTGGTGTAAAGAGATAAAAGTAAGTGAGTATAAAACAAATAAGGCAAATATATGAATAAAGTGATAATAGCTAAGTCCATATGAGTTTTTCTATATTACTTTTATTCCTACAAATCTTATATGTTTTTAAGTAAAAACTCAAAGAGAATAATTAATCAACTTAGGCTTCAGTTTTGTTGTTGTTTAATTACTAAGTCATGTCTGACTCTTTTGGGACACCATGGACTGTAGCCCGTCAGCTCCTCTGTCTATTGGATTTTCCGGGCAAAAATACTAGACGTGGATCGAACCCACGTCTCCTGCATTGTCAGGCAGACTCTTTACCACTGAGCCACCTGGGAAGCCCACTAAAAGTTATACAAAAGTTAAATTTAACTAGATGTCAACTAGGCCCTTTCAATCTCTTGAGATGTAGATTGGTCTGCCCAATCTCCTTTCCTTGCAGCCCAATTCCCATATCACCTAGTTCCACCCATTCTTCCATAGGAAAAATAAGGCACACCTAAGATTTTTGTGATTTCTCTGCAGGCTGATGGCCTTATGGTCACTTTGCCTCTGGGCTGCTGATTTTCTGTTTTGTTTCATATGTATTAGACGTGAAATTTGATCCCATCTTCTTACTTAAGCATTTATAAGCCTTGCAGACACTGCAGAAGATTGGGCTCCTGAGAGAGCCACAGCATGCATCCCAGAGCAAATAACCTAAAACATAGTAGACTTCCTGTTCTTCGAAAGTCCTTGGCCACATCATCCCTTGGTATTTCTCATTGCCCGTTTACCCTACACCATACCAGCTCTCTGTCATCCTGCCATTTACCTTCATGGCCCCTCTCTTTTCTCTCTCAGGAACAAAACCAAAATCCTCTCATTTTCATGTTAGCACTTTCCTAGACCTGACACTTTTGCCTTTGTGGGCTCTTTCCTCAATGGAAAAAAACCCACCAACAACATTAAAAATTATATTTTACCACTGTGCTAGTATGAAAAGAAGTATATTAATACTGGTATGTAAGAACATTTCTTTGACCATAAATTTCCTTTTTTCTCTTTGGATTTTAAAATTAAAATATCTTCATGGACTGTTAAAGGTATTATGGCCACTGAATCTTTTGTCTTTTCTGCCTAATAGATAAGCTGACCTGGAGGAAAACTAGAAAAAATCAACACTGTCTTCATGATACAAATTATAAATATAATATCACCAAAATCTGACATTGTGGTGTTCATGATATGAAAGTTATGAATATGAATAGCAAATATATATTTTAATTTTCAATGCTACCATACATGTAGATGGTAAGGCAGAGACTGTCCATGCCCCATTCATATGGCTAAAGTGCAAACAATTACAACAAAAAACCTGATAAACTGGGTATTGTCTAAATTAAATTTTTTTTCTTCTAGAAAGTGAAAAGACAACCCACAGAATTTATGAAAATATTTGCAAATCTATATCTGGTAAGGGACTTGTATCTAGCATATATATTTTATAATTCAATAATAAAAAGAAAAATAACTCAATTGAAAAATAGACAAAAGACTTGAAAAGATATTTCTCCAAAGAAGCTATACAAATGACCAAAAAGCACAGGGAAAGGTGTTCAACATCATTAGTCATTAGAGAAATGCAAATCAAAAAGACAATAAGACACTACATCAGCTACTAGGATGGCTATAATCAAAAAGACAAATAATAATATTGAAGAGAATGCAGACAGAGTGGTATTCTCATTCACTGATGGTGGGGATGTAAAATCCTGCGACCACTTTGCAAACGGATTGGCAGTTCCTTAAAAGGTTAAACTTAAAGTTACCATATGATCGAGCAATTCCAGTGCCAAGAGAGAAAAAGCGTTAGTTGCTCAGTCAAGTCCGACTCTTTGAGATTCCATGGACTATAGCCCGCCAGGCTCCTCTGTCCCTGGGATTTTCCAGGCAGGAATACTGGAGTGGGTTGCCATTCCGTTCTCCAGGGGATCTTCCTGACTCAGTGCCAAGAGTTGCTGTAATTCTTCCAATAGGACTGAATACCTAAGTCTACACTAAAACTTGTACACAAATATTGACAGCAGCACTATTCCTAATAACCAAAACATGGAAACAACCCAAGTGTCCACCATCAGGTGAATGGATGAACAAAATGTGATATATTCTACTCAATGGAATAGGAGTTAGCTGTAAAAGGAATACATTGCTGATACATTCTATAGCATAGATAAATCTTAAAAACATTATGCTAAGTGAAAAAGGCCAACCACAAAAGATAACATAGTTTATGGTTCCATTTATATGAAATGCCCAGAATAAGCAAATCTATTGGAGCAGAAAGTGGCTTAGTAGTTGCCTAGCTCTGGTGCAGAGAAGGCGATGGCACCCCACTCCAGTACTCTTGCCTGGAAAATCCCATGGACGGAGGAGCCTGGTGGGCTGCAGTCCATGGGGTCGCTAAGAGTCGGACACGGCTGAGCGGCTTCACTTTCACTTTTCACTTTCATGCATTGGAGAAGGAAATGGCAACCCACTCCAGTGTTCTTGCCTGGAGAATCCCAGGGACGGGGGAGCCTGGTGGGCTGCCGTCTATGGGGTCGTACAGAGTCGGACACGATTGAAGCGACTTAGCAGCAGCAGCAGCTCTGGTGCATGGAGGGGAGGTGATGGTTAAAGGGTATTGAGTTTCTTTTGGGGTTGATGAAAATATTACAGAATTGATTATAGTGATGGTGTACTGAATTGTACACTTTTAATAGGTCAATTATACAGTATGTGAATTATACCTCAATAAAGCTGTTATTTAAATGTTTTCCAAAAGATTATTAGGAAGACATGAAAGTATTGAAGCAGTTATGTTCTTTCCATACTAGTCAAAAATTGGAAATAAACTATTTGTACAAAAAAAAGAAAATGTTCCCAGTAAAATCTTAAGTGTAATAGGTAAAAAGTGTGAATTCAACATAATTTTTATAAGGGAATATCATTAAGGGAAAAGAGTGTATTATAGAAAAAAGGACTGATGGTGGGTAATTTTAGATTTCTTTGTTATATCTTTTTATATTTTCTAATGAAAATTAATTTATATTTCTTTTATAATCAGGAAGCAATATAAGGCAAAAATGACTATGGGGAAGTATAAAAAAAGTTTGTGTATTGATTTGCACATGTAACAGGGTAACAAAGCACTAAAGTTCAAAATCTTGGGCCACATGAATTTGGATAAGTAGAGGAAAAGACTTACTGAAAACCAGGATGCAAGTAATTATTTTTATCCAACCATTAATTCAAAATGCTGTTGCCAAGTCGTATCACATTATTTCGACCCGCCTCTTCAACAAGACATTGCCTCTCTCCTGTCCTACGTATGTGCTGTGCTGTGCTTAGTCGCTTAGTCGTGTCTGACTCTTCGGGACCTCATGGACTGCAGCCTGCCAGGCTCCTCTGTCCATGGGGATTCTCCAGGCAAGAATACTGGAGTGGGCTGCCAAGCCTTCCTTCAGAAGATCTTCCAAACCCAGGGAAGACTGCTCTCATATTTATATTTCCCTTGCTCCATCTGTACATTCCTGCTCACCTCAACTCTTCCGACTTTCCTGTTGTGTATCTGCTACCTTTCAAACATATGCTTCATGCAAGCTTCTGACACCCATCAAAAACTTTAGGATTGTACTTTATTCAGTTCAGTTCAGTTCAGTCGCTCAGCTGTGTCCGACTTTTTGCAACCCCATGGACTGCAGCACGCCAGGCCTCCCTGTCCATCACCAACTCCCAGAGCCTACCCAAACTCATGTCCACTGAGTCAGTGATGCCATCCAACCATCTCATCAGTGGCACTCAAATACTTCTTCAGTCACCTTGCCAGTTTTCTGAAACAGACAAAACAATTGCCATTGTTCCGAAGGAAATGATTTTACAGTTGTCCCAAGGCACATAGTAATGTCCTCCTAATGTGTCTTTTCTCTAATTGTCAGTGTCAGGGGATGTTATGGTCCATTTCCTTGTGTTTTTTGTTCCTTTTCTTCTGACTTAAACTGTTCCTTTATGCAATGTCATAAGAGAGGGAAACGTTTAGTTATTAGCTGTAGGGAGAATCTGAACCAGAATGGCTGTCTCTGCCTGCTAGGTACTGACTCCAAATACAAGAAATCCTCTGTTCACATTTAATGCTTGCTTATAAGGTTTGGGTCACTGTTTTCCTATGTGACTTTTATGTGTAGTGTCTTTTCTTTTGAACTTCATGGGTCCTGACCAAGTCATTGCTGACTACTCCTCAATCTGCTCCCATGGTCTGCACTTCTTTTCACTTGCCTTAAAATAGTGAAAGTGAAGGTCGCTCAGTCATGTCCAACTCTTTGTGACTATACAGTCTATGGAATTCTCCAGGCCAGAATACTGGAGTGGGTAGCCGTTTCCTTCTCCAGGGGATCTTNTCTGGTGCATGGAGGGGAGGTGATGGTTAAAGGGTATTGAGTTTCTTTTGGGGTTGATGAAAATATTACAGAATTGATTATAGTGATGGTGTACTGAATTGTACACTTTTAATAGGTCAATTATACAGTATGTGAATTATACCTCAATAAAGCTGTTATTTAAATGTTTTCCAAAAGATTATTAGGAAGACATGAAAGTATTGAAGCAGTTATGTTCTTTCCATACTAGTCAAAAATTGGAAATAAACTATTTGTACAAAAAAAAGAAAATGTTCCCAGTAAAATCTTAAGTGTAATAGGTAAAAAGTGTGAATTCAACATAATTTTTATAAGGGAATATCATTAAGGGAAAAGAGTGTATTATAGAAAAAAGGACTGATGGTGGGTAATTTTAGATTTCTTTGTTATATCTTTTTATATTTTCTAATGAAAATTAATTTATATTTCTTTTATAATCAGGAAGCAATATAAGGCAAAAATGACTATGGGGAAGTATAAAAAAAGTTTGTGTATTGATTTGCACATGTAACAGGGTAACAAAGCACTAAAGTTCAAAATCTTGGGCCACATGAATTTGGATAAGTAGAGGAAAAGACTTACTGAAAACCAGGATGCAAGTAATTATTTTTATCCAACCATTAATTCAAAATGCTGTTGCCAAGTCGTATCACATTATTTCGACCCGCCTCTTCAACAAGACATTGCCTCTCTCCTGTCCTACGTATGTGCTGTGCTGTGCTTAGTCGCTTAGTCGTGTCTGACTCTTCGGGACCTCATGGACTGCAGCCTGCCAGGCTCCTCTGTCCATGGGGATTCTCCAGGCAAGAATACTGGAGTGGGCTGCCAAGCCTTCCTTCAGAAGATCTTCCAAACCCAGGGAAGACTGCTCTCATATTTATATTTCCCTTGCTCCATCTGTACATTCCTGCTCACCTCAACTCTTCCGACTTTCCTGTTGTGTATCTGCTACCTTTCAAACATATGCTTCATGCAAGCTTCTGACACCCATCAAAAACTTTAGGATTGTACTTTATTCAGTTCAGTTCAGTTCAGTCGCTCAGCTGTGTCCGACTTTTTGCAACCCCATGGACTGCAGCACGCCAGGCCTCCCTGTCCATCACCAACTCCCAGAGCCTACCCAAACTCATGTCCACTGAGTCAGTGATGCCATCCAACCATCTCATCAGTGGCACTCAAATACTTCTTCAGTCACCTTGCCAGTTTTCTGAAACAGACAAAACAATTGCCATTGTTCCGAAGGAAATGATTTTACAGTTGTCCCAAGGCACATAGTAATGTCCTCCTAATGTGTCTTTTCTCTAATTGTCAGTGTCAGGGGATGTTATGGTCCATTTCCTTGTGTTTTTTGTTCCTTTTCTTCTGACTTAAACTGTTCCTTTATGCAATGTCATAAGAGAGGGAAACGTTTAGTTATTAGCTGTAGGGAGAATCTGAACCAGAATGGCTGTCTCTGCCTGCTAGGTACTGACTCCAAATACAAGAAATCCTCTGTTCACATTTAATGCTTGCTTATAAGGTTTGGGTCACTGTTTTCCTATGTGACTTTTATGTGTAGTGTCTTTTCTTTTGAACTTCATGGGTCCTGACCAAGTCATTGCTGACTACTCCTCAATCTGCTCCCATGGTCTGCACTTCTTTTCACTTGCCTTAAAATAGTGAAAGTGAAGGTCGCTCAGTCATGTCCAACTCTTTGTGACTATACAGTCTATGGAATTCTCCAGGCCAGAATACTGGAGTGGGTAGCCGTTTCCTTCTCCAGGGGATCTTCTCAACCCAGGGATCAAAACCAGGTCTCCCCCATTGCAGGTGGATTCTTTACTAGCTGAGCCACCAGGGAAGCCCAAGAATACTGGAGTGGGGAGCCTATTCCTTCTCCAGAGAATTTTCTTGATCCAGGAATCAAACCAGGGTTTCCTGCATTGCAGGCAGATTCTTTACCAATTGAGCTACCAGGGAAACCCTTAAAATAAGTGACCCACAAAAGAACCCACCTGCCAATGCAAGAGGCCTAAGAGATGCGGGTTCAATCCCTGGGTTGGGAAGATCCGCTGGATGAAGGCATGGCAACCCGCTCCAGTATTCTTGCCTGGAGAATCCCGGGGACAGAGTAGCCTGGAGGGCCCGAGTCCAACACAATTGAAGTGACTTAGTATGCACACTTGCAAAGCTCTGCCTTAGCTCTTCTCTTTTTCCTCTGTGCTCACTTGTCCTCTCTGTGGCCTTATCAGTGCCCATTAAACTCTCACTTCCACCACTCTTGGCCTTGGCCTGGCCTCACCTACAAGCTGCTGCTCACACCCGTCTATGACAGAGGGAGCACCGTTCAACTGGTGAAGTGAGATTAAAGAGATCCTGCCTTCATTCAGATCCAGAGGGCTGAACAGGCCATTATGCCTGGGCACTGGAAACACACCCTGGCAGGCCATCTTCCTGCTCATCCCCTTTAGAAAGGCCAGGTTGTTTGTCTTGTCTCCCTGGTTCTAGGGGCACTTTGAGGCACAGAGTTTGCTGATTTCTTGAATTGCAGGTAGATAACACGGAGTACACCCAACATTGTATCCTACTCAGCAAATAAGCTTGATCCTACAAGCCCTATTTTTTCCCTTCAATCTTCTCCTTATCTTTTGTATATTTCCCCAAGTGCTGGGAATTCTACTTTCTGAAATGGATTTTCCAGTATCTCTGTTCCAGAAGCCATCTGCTCATTCTAGTGGCATCAATATCTCCTTTCCCCTTGCATCTTTTGGATTTTATGTGCAGTTGGATTAAAGAGCCAGACTCTTCTTCCCTAGTATTTACCCAGTTCCCTTATCCCTGCTTCCTTCAACCTCTCTGCTCTTACTCCTACTATGCCAAGTTGCTTTATGGTCAGCAATCATTCTGCAATTTACAAAAATCTCCCCTCTGTGCAGATTACCTTGAAATGTAAACCTAAACCTAAGCCTTTGTCCTCAACTCAGCCTAATTTTCTACTGGCTCTCCTGGCTATTTCAAGGGCAGCTCAGGTTGCACTTGGCTCATCCAAGCCAGATCTCATTCTTCTTCCCCTAAACTAATTCTTTCTTCTCCTTGCTTCTGGACCATCATTTCCCAGTTACTCATAGCTTCCCATCCCTAAGCTCTGATCAGTTTTCAGAACTTGAAGATTCAACTTCTTGAAAGAAATTGAGATGCAGTAGAGATGACTGTGAAGCTAGAATTCCTGGTCCCTCTACTTAATGTCTGTACAACCTTGGGACAGTTACCTAAACTGAGTGCCTCAACAGACCCATCTCTCAGACGGGAATAACAACTGTACCTATACTATAGGATAGTCATGAGACTATATATACTAAAGCACTTGGAATAGCGCCCTATGCATTGTTCAGTTCAGTTCAGTTGCTCAGTCGTGTCCAACTCTTTGCCACATATTTGTTTACTGATTTTTATCTGTTCCACCCATAGTGCTGCCTGCATGCTCAGTCGCTTCAGTTGCATCTGGACTCTGTGACCCCATCCATGGACCATAGCCCACCAGGGTCCTCTGTCCTTGGGATTTTCCCGGCAAGAATACTGGCGTCAGTTGCCATGCCCTCCTCCCAGGGATCTTCCTGACCAGGAATCGAACCCATATCTCCTGCACTGCAGGAGGATTCTTTACCACTGAGCCAACAGGGAACCCCCTATTCCCCCCCAAATTTTTAATTCCCACCATGGCTTGCATTTCATTCTCCCACCGTGAGCACCCGACTTCAGATCTTCACTGAACTATTCTCTTAGCTTCTGAATTATTTCTCCCTCTGGCTACCCTCTCTAGCACACTAGATAGAGTTCCTAAAGTACAACTTTGGTCACCTACTGCTTTTATCCGTCATCAGCACTCCCCAGCTGTCACCAGTTCTCACCAGGATAATGGAAATACATTGAATCCACTCTTGCTCTTTTCTTCTTGTTTCAGTTTTTTTTTTTTTTTTTTTTGACGTGAACCATTTTTAAAGCCTTTATTAAATTTGCTACGGTATTGTTTCTGTTTTATATCTTGGTCTTTTGGCCCTGAGGCATGTGGGATCTTAGCTCCCCAACCAGGGAGAGAACTTGCACCTTCTGCATTAGCAGGCGAATGCAGGTCCTAACCACTGGACCGCCAGGGAAGTCCTCACTCTTGCTCTTTTCTCATCTGCTCTGTAACATGCCACATCTGATCTTATCACATCCTTGCTTTAAAAACTTGAGTGGATTCTCAGGGCTCTTGGAATAATGTCATAGCCTTACTACTCAAAGCATGTCCCTGGAGCTTATTAGAAATACACAGTCTTGGTCCCAAGCCCAGGCTTACTAGTCTGAACGTGGATTTTAAAAAGATCCCCATTGAAGTTGGAGCAGCCCTGCTATTCCAGGGCCCAGTCTAGCCCTCTTTCTTTCTGCAGCCTCCTCCTGTTCTATGCATCCCCTTGCTCCTTGTGCCCCATCGTCCCCCTGCCTCACTGGTCTTCATTCAGTCCTTCCTGTATCTCAGTTTCCTCCTCTCAGACCCCAGGGCCTGGCACCCATAGCTCCCACGAGTTAGGGTGCTCTTCTCATGATCTCTTTGTTTTTGCCTGGCTTCAGACCTCAACTCAACTTTTATTTTCTCAAAGAAGGACTTCCTGACTTCCAGATCCTCTTGTTCTTCAGTTGCATAGCACCTTGTGCTATTTCTTCAACACGCTTAATGCAGTTTGTAATTAGATATTTACTTGTGTGAATACCTAGTGAATATGTGTCTCTCCCTTTAGAACACAATTCCATGAAGATAGAAAACATTCCTGTTTTGCTCCTGGTCATCTGGAACATTACAGATACTTAATAAAATATATATTTCTGCAATCTTTATTCATTCATTTAATGAATATTTATTGTGTACCTGGTGCATACATGCTAGATGCTGGGTATATGTTTAAGGGAACCCAGGTAGTTTCTATTCTCATGGCACTTGCAGTCTGCTGCTGCTGCTGCTAAGTTGCTTCAGTTGTGTCTGACCCTGTGCAACCTCATAGACAGCAGCCCACCAGGCTCCTCCATCCCTGGGATTCTCTAGGCAAGAATATTGGAGCAGGTTGCCATTTCCTTCTCCAACACATGCATGCATGCTAAGTCACTTCAGTCCTTTCTGACTCTGTGCAACCCTATGGACAGCAGCCCATCAGGCACCTGTCCACAGGATTCTCTAGGCAAGAATACCGGAGTGGGTTGCCATTTCCTTCTCCATGCAGTCTAGCAGGGGGAAACAGAAAATTAACTAATCACAAATAAACATAATATTACAACTAAGGTAAATACTATGAGACAAAGGTATGCAGTACCATGAATATTCATAAGGACTGATCAGAGATATTCTCCAACTGCTGCTTGCTAAGTCTCTTCGGTTGTGTCCGACTCTGTGTGACCCTGTAGACAGCAGCCTCTCAGGCTCCTCCATCCCTGGGATTCTCCAGGCAAGCACATTGGAGTGGGTTGCCATTTCCTTCTTCAACGCATGAGAGTGAAAAGTGAAAGTGAAAGTCGCTCAGTCATGCCCAACCCTTAGCGACCCCATGGACTGCAGCCCATCAGGCTCCTCCGTCCATGGGAGTTTCCAGGCAAGAGTACTGGAGTGAGGTGCCACTGCCTTCTCTGCCAACTGCTGCTACTAAAATGAAAATGTAAAATTCAGCATGTATTTTTTAAAGAACAGCTCTTGAGATAAAATTCACATAACATACAATTCACTCATTTAAACTGTACCCATCAATGGTCTCTAGTATATTCACAGAGTTGCACAATCATTACCACAAGTTTTAGAATGTTTTCATTATCCGAAAAGAAACCCCTCTCTCCTTGGCCTTCACTCCCATCCTTCCCAGCCCCTCATAACCACTAATCTACATGCTGTCTCTATAAAAATTTGCCTATTCTGCACATTTCAGGCAAATGAGATCATACAAAACATGTATTTTCTTGTGACTGGCTTCTTTCACTTGGCATAATGTTTTCAAGGTTTATCCATATTGTAGCATTTAAAGGTACTTCTTTTCTTTTTATCGCTAAATAATATTCCATCGTTCTGTGTATTTTTCTTAGCACGCCGGAAACAGGATGCTGTGTTCTCTATAGCCAAACAAATTCAGCTTGTTATGTTTCTAGAAGAAAGTGATGGTAAGTAAATGTTGGCTGAGCCTTCCAAAGGTGGCAACCGTGTTTGGAAAGCTTCTTTTCATGAGTGACTGTATTCACTCAGCTCTCTTAGTCTATTTAGTATTCTGACTCACAAGCGGAAATGATTCTATTTTGGCATTCTTTCTTCTCCTGATCTTAGCTCTTTGGTCTCTACTGACTTGCTGTGTTAAATTTTGCAAGTTACTTAAACTTTGTTTATTTAACTCCTGTGTGCTCTATAAAATAAGCCCAATCCAGCCTGCTTGTTTGCCAAAGCTGTTTGGAGACAATTTTTTCATATGATGTGCTTCATCAGCTCCCACAGAAGGCAAAAGGAATTTAGTGTGTGGGGGTAGTCTGGGACCCAGTCCAAAACTAGTGCTCATCTGGAAGAAATATGGAAGCCTGATGCTCACTTGGTGGCCTTTTAGTCTTACTCCTTTACTGCCTCCCCTCAATACAGCTTTGTAAATCTTTATCTGTTTTGTGCTTCTTCTATATAAGGTGCGATAAGTTGAAGGAAGGGAAAAGAAAAAAAGATTGTAGTGGAAAAAAGCTTCCTTGCACTTCCTATTGGCCAACTGTGAACCAATGAGAGTTATGTGTCTGACCTAGCTTTGTAACCTGAAGAAGGATTACCCACAATATTCAGAATTCCCTTTTTTTTTGTTGTTGTTAACCCTGAGATTGGCCTTTCCAGACCCCATCTTGGGATGTAAAATCCAATTACATTAAAATGATCAGTCACTCAGGCTCCGTGCTAGGTGCCAAGGAGGATACAAAAAGAAAGAAAACAAATCCCTGGCTTCAAAGAGCTCACAGCCTAATGGAGAGATTAGGACTGGGCTTCACAGGTGGTGCAGTGATAAAGAATATTCCTACCAGTGCAGGAAATGTGGATTTGATCCCTGGGTCAGAAAGATCCTCTGGAGTAGGAAATGACAACTACTCTAGTATTCTTGCCTGGAAAATTCTATGGAAATGAGCCTGTCGGACTACAGTCCACAGGTTGCAGATTGCAACTGAGCATGTACACACACAGGCAAGGAACTGTACACGAGGCAGAATGAGCTAAGTAGCAAGAAGAGTAAAAACCTAAATGCTCAGGGAGAAGAAACAAGAGGTTACTGCTAGGTGGGGCGACAAGCATGCGTACATGCAGACTGTCTGAGCTGGGTCTTAAGAGGATAGATGGACCATTTAAATGTGGACATAGGAAATAGGTAAATGTTGCAAACGGACTTCCTTGGGGTGGGGAAGTGCATAGCGTCAATCTCTGGTAGGTGAAAGGCAGCTGTGAAGAATAAACCTGACAAAAGTAGGACGGAGGCCATGAACACCAGACTAAGGGATCTGTTTTTGATAACTTAAGCAAAAGGAAGCCAATGAAGGTCTTTGTCAGAGTGTACATCAAATCAGGACAGTTAACCTGACGAAAGGGTGAAGGATTGACTGGTAAGAGGACTCTCTTCAGGCAGGTAGACCAAATAAGAAGGAGCTGAGTCAGGGCAGAGCGAATGGAAAAGAGGTGAGCCCTTCAACAGACTGCGAGCTCTGAGTGTGGCAAAGGCCTGAGACAGAAACTCCTGGACAGAACTCTCCTGGGATTAGGGACCGGGAGAGGGTCAAAGTCCTGGCCACACCTCCTGGTGACGTCATAAGGTCGCCTGAGGCATCTGATTGGCTTCCACGGCCGCCAGTCCCTGGAGGAGGAGGCATCCCGCCCCTCTCTCCCGCCCCTCTCTCCCGCCTTCTCCGAGCTTGGTTTTAGGAGGGTGTACGCTGGGAACCCCAGGAACCCCGCACTAGACGTGGCCGGGACTACGGGCGGTGTTGCCGGGACCCGCGCGGAGGTAGGCACATGAGACAGGCCCGGAGCCGAAAGGCGACCCCAGAGATTCCGGTGCCCGGGGGTGCCCGGGGGTCCCCTCCCTCTTAACAGCGCGCAGTCCCGGGTGGGCACGTCGCACGGAGGATGGGGTCGGCGGGAGGATCCGGCGGGCTGGGACCCAGGGGCTGGAGCAAGCTGGTACCGGACTCAACTCCGCGCCGCCCGCCGCAGCCCCCGCACCCCGCGTTGCTTCCCTTGTGCCCCTAGAACTGGGCTCTCGTGTGGGAGCGGTGGTCGGTGGCTCCTCGTCCCCCGGTCTCCCTTGACATTTTGTTTGAAAACGTGGGGCCCAGGTTTGTGGCGCCGCTCGGTTGGTCAGGGGGCGGACGAGGCTGCGGCGTGTCAGCTGCCGAGTAGCCCACGCAGTTAGAGATGCTGCGACTCGGCCTCCGCTTCTTGGGAGCCCCACTGCAACCTCGGGGGTGAAACTTCTCAAAACTTTAAAGAACCTTTTTCTAAACCTTGAGTTGCCAAAATGTCAGAGAGCCCTTAGGTAACCTGCCGTGAAACTGAACTGTCTCTGAAGTTTTTCCCCAACTTTTTAAAAGATGGGACGTTTGAGCCGTAGATTTTGACGTGCGAAACGCCGTGGAAAGAGAAGTTGAAACTTTTACGCTGGAAAATCCTTAGTGCTATGCTACCTGCAGGTCACTGCTTTCTTTGTTAAAATGCCAGTCGCAAGCCTAAACCACACAGCTGTGTGTATCCCCAAGAAGCTATGGAGTGACGAGCACAGGTTCTTAGCAGTGCTACCAAAGGGCCGGCTTTGCCCAAGTGGTGCCGGCTGCCTGGTGGTCGGGAGGTTCCTTAAACAAGGCAAGCCTCAGTGCGGTCAAGAAAGATATCTTTTCTGCTTTTAGGAATGGCTCCCCCTTCCCCCACCCCTCCCGCAGCACTACCAATATACACAGACTCACACACTTTCCTGGCCAAGTTAATCTGTACCTTAAGAGGAGAGAATTAAAGGATATGAGTGGGTACCCTGAGCATCATCAGGGTAAGCCTAAGTAGATGAATTCTTTCTTTTCTTTTTCTCTCCCTCTAGGGATATGTAAGAGAAACAGGAAGTCAAAGATTCAGAGAAAAGAGCATTCATTCCACAACTGTAAACAGTTCATTTTGTGTCAGTAAATGTTTCCAAAAGTCATTGGGGGTATTTGGAAAACAAAGACTTTTTCCTGTCCGCTGCTGTGAAGATAGATTACTTTTAAATTCAAAATCTAAAACTGATATTTATTTAGCAGATAGTTATGGCTCTCAAGGGGATTCCCTGGTGGCTCAGACGGTAAAGGGTCTGCCCTCAATTGGGGAGACCAGGGTTCGATCCCTGGGTCGAGATCCCCTGGACAAGGAAATGCAACCCACTTCAGTACTCTTGCCTAGAAAATTCCATGGATGGAGGACCCTGGTGGGCTACAGTCCATGGGGTCCCAAAGAGTTGGACACGACTGACTTCACTTTCTTCTTTCTTTCTTTCTTTCTGTGGCTCTCAAAGCTATGTATATTGTTAGATTCTATAAAATCAGTAGTAATGGGAAAAGATGGTGACCGTTGTTCAAAATTAGAATCTTTAGAAAGCTGCTGCATTAACACAGCAGTTACTTTATATCAACTGAAATTACAGGATGAAATGAGGAAATCAGGTGTCTAGATCTCAGGACCATTAGCCAACCTTTAGCCAACCACAGGGCATTAGCCAACCAATCTGTAGTTTTGAATTTTTAAAATAATGACCCTATTAATAAGGAATGCAGATATTAAATACCAATAATATTCCTAACATTTTGCTACTTCATTGTGGAAGTATGTAATTACATAACTAAAGAAATGAATAGATGTGTTTAACAGAATTTATTCAGTGTGTCATTTTCATAGCACAGTATTCTTGGTGAAATTTATATCTGCTACTTGTCATGTTTGAGATTAACAATTAACTCTAGATTGAGTTAATGGTGGAATTCTTGGCAGGGATAACCACACACAATAGATTATTAATATACATCCACTTAAACTGTTACTTTTTGTTTATTCATTTGTAAATATATACTCTTTATGATTGAGGTGTAATTTAGAAATCATAAAAGTTACTTTTTTAAAGTGTACAGTGCCATGGTTTTTGGTGTATTCACAAGGTCGTGCAATCAACAGACCTGTGTAATTCTAGAATATTTTCATCGCTCCACAAAGAAGCTCCCAACCCATTACTAGTTGATTACCATTGCCCTCTTTTCATAGCCTTTGGCGACCACTAAGCTAATATTCTGTGTCTTGAGATTTGCCTATTATATGAACAGAATCATACAATATGTCGGTTTTTGTGTCTGGCTTCTTTCACTTGGCACTTAAGGTAATGTTTTCAAAGTTTACCCACTGTTGTAACATGTATTAGTGCTTTATTTCTTCTTCTGTGGCTGAGTAAGATCCCATTGTGTGGATATACCACATTTTGTTTATCCATTCATCTGATGATGGACACTTGGTTTGTTTCTGCTTTCTGACTGTTTGAGTAATGTTGCTATTAACATTTGTGTACAAGTTTTGATGTGGACCACTGTATTCAGTTCTCTTGAGTATATACTTAACACTGGAGTTACTGAGTCATATAGTGACTTTATGTTAAAACTTCTGAGGAACTGTTATTTTCCAAAGCAGTTGTACTGTTTTTATGTTCTCAACAGCAGTATATAGGAGTTCCAGTTTCTCTGCATCCTTACTGACATGTTATTACTTGTCTTTTTTATTATAACTGTTCTATTTGGTATACAATGGGATGTCGTGATTTTGATTTGCATTTTCCCTTATATTAATATTTATGATGTTGAATATCTTTTTATGTGCTTATTGTCCATTTGGATATCTTCTTTAAACAATATCTCTTTATATACTTTGCTACTTTTTAATTGTGCTTTTTATTGTTGAGTTGTAAGAGTCCTTTTTATTTTCTGGATACAAGCCCTTTATAGATAATGTGATTAGTAAATATTTCTTCCCACTATGTGGGTTATCTTTTCACCTTTTTTTAAAATAAAAAATTATGTTTTTATTTATTTTTGGCTGCTCTGGGTCTTCATTGCTGCATGCAGTCTTTCTCTAATTGCAGTAAGTTGGGGCTACAGTCTAGTTGTAGGGGCTTCTTATTGCCATGGTTTCTTGCGGCAGACCCAGGCTCCAGGCTTGAGCTCATTAGTTGCAGCTCATGGGCTTAGTTGCCTTGTGGCATGACCAGGATGCCACCAGGGATCAAACCCATGTCCCCAGCATTGCACAGTGGATTCTTAACCACTGGACCACTAGGGAAACCCTCACTTTCTTGCTCACTTTGAAGCACAAAAATATTTAATTTTAGGTTAAATTTATCTATTTTTTTATTACTTATGCTTTAAATGTTGTATTAGGAAACTGTTGTCTATTCAAGATCACAGTGACTTATGACTATTTTTTCAACTACAAGTTTAGAGCCTAAGGTCTTACATCTAGGTCTTTGATCCATTTGGGGTTAATTTTTGTATATGGTGTGAGGTGGGGAACCAAATTTATTCTTTCACATGTGGATTTCTAATTGCCTGGTACCATTTATTTAAAAAGAACTTTTCATTCCACCTTGGAAAAAAAAGTCAGTTCACTTTACATGTGAGGGCTTTTTTATTTGTGTATTTTAAAAAATGAATTGAATTGCTCCCTTCCCCTCAAAAAAGAAACGTTACAGTCCTAACCCACAGTATCTCAGAATGTGATCTTATTTGGAAGTATGGTTGTTATAGATATGTTTTATAAATAAAATAGAGTTGATGTACACTATTGTGTTAATTTTGGCATACTACATAATGATTTCTTGTTTGCATACGTTAGGAAATGATCCTCATAAGTCTAGCAACCATCTATTCCCATACAAAGTTAGTACATTGACAATATTTCTTATGCTGTATATTACATCCCTGTGACTTATTTGGTAAAGTGGAAGTTGCTCAGTCGTGTCCCCATGGACTATACAGTCCATGGCATTCTCCAGGCCCAAATACTGGAGTGGGTAGCTGTTCCCTTCTCCAGGGGATCTTCCCAACCCAGAGATCAAACACAGGTCTGCCACATTCTTTATTAGCTGAGCCACCAGGGGAGCCCAAGAATACTAGGGTGGGTTCAGTCAGTTTAGTTCAGTTGCTCAGTTATGTCCCACTCTTTGCGACCCCATGGATTGCAGCACACCAGGCTTCTCTATCCATCACCACCTCCTGGAGTTTACCCACACTCATGTCCATTGAGTCAGTGAGGCCATCCAACCATTTCATCCTCTGTCATCCCCTTTTTCTCCTGCCTTCAATCTTTCCCAGCATCAGGGTCTTTTCAAATGAGTCAGCTCTTTGCATCAGGTGGCCAAAGTATTGGAGTTTCAGCTTCAGCACCACTCCTTCCAATGAACACTCAGGACTGATATCCTTTAGGATGAAATGGTTGGATCTCCTTGCTGTCCAAGGGACTCTCAAGAGTCTTCTCCAACACCACAGTTCAAAAGCATCAATTCTTCGGTGCTCAGCTTTCTTTATAGTCCAACTGTCACATCCATACATGACTATTGGAAAAACCATAGCCTGGATTAGATGGACCTTTGTTGGCAAAGTAATGTCTCTGCTTTTTAATATGCTGTCTAGACTTAGCAGCAGCAGCAGCAGCAGCAGCAGCAGGTTGGTCATAACTTTCCTTCCAAGGAGTAAGTGTCTTTTAATTGCATGGCTGCAGTCACCGTCTGCGGTGATTTTTGAGCCCCCCAAAATAAAGTCTGCCACTCTTTCTACTGTTTCCCCATCTATTTGCCATGAAGCGATGGGACCGGATGCCATGATCTTTGTTTTCTGAATGTTGAGCTTTAAGCCAATTTTTTCACTCTCCTCTTTCACTTTCATCAAGAGGCTCTTTAGTTCCTCTTCATTTTTTGCCATAAGGGTGGTGTTATCTGCACCTACTGGTGTGGGTAGCCTATCCCTTCTCCAGCGGATCTTCCTGACCCAGGAATCAAACCAGGGTCTCCCACACTGCAGGCAGATTCTTTACCAGCTAAGCTACCAGGGAAGCCCTTATTTGTTATATAGCTAATTAATGTAAGAGGTTTGTGCCACTTGATCCCCTTCACCTATTCTTGCCCTTATTTCTTTATTTCTGTACTCATAATTTTATTCTGTTGATCTGTCTGTCCATCTATCTATGTATCCATCTTTATGCTAGTACCACACAGTCTTAATTACTATAGCTTCGCAGTAATTTTTGAAATTGTGTGAGTCTTTAAGATTGTTTTGAGTATTCTCAATTTCTGTATGCATCACAGGATCAGCTTATCAGTTTCCTCAAACTATGTAGTTAAAATTTTGATAGAGATTGTATTGAATGTGCATATCCATTTGCAGGTATTGCCATCCATACAAAGTCTTCCATTTCTTTAGGTTTTCTTTAATTTCTTTCAATGATGTTTTTTAGTTTTCAGAGTACAAATCTTGTACTTCTTTTGTTAAATTTATTCCTAAATATTTAATTATTTCTGATGCTGGTGTAAGTGGAATATAGTCTTGGTTTCATTTCTGGAGTTTTCCTTGAAAGTGTATAGAAAAACAATTAATTTTCATATAGTGAGCTGGTTTCCTGAAACTTTTGTCATCTCAAATAGTTCTAATAGCTTTTTTCTTTTTTTTAATGGATTCCTTGTGTATAAGACCATGACATCTTAAAATAGAGATAGTTTTAGTTTTTCCTTTCCAATCTATGTGTTTCCTATTTTATTTTCTTGTACTGGCCAGACCCTCCAGTGTGACACATTAAAAGTGGCGAAAGCAAACAGCCTTATGTTGTTTCTGACCTTATGCTGATCAGTCATTTACAATTGTGTGGTGTTAGCTGTGGGCTTTCGCAGATACTTCTATATCAGGTTGAGGACGTTAATGTCTATTGCTATTAATAGTTTGTTGAATGTTTTTAATTATAAAATAATGTTGAAGTCTGTCAAGTGCTTTTCTCTGTGTCTGTTGAAGTGATCATATGGTTTTTGTCTTTTATTCAGTTCACATGGTTCATTACACTGATTTCCACTTGTTGAAAAATGCTTGTTATTTTTAACGATGTAGAAATTTTATAGTGGAACTAAACAGGTTATTTTAAGTGTAGAGCAAAAATTAATCAGTATGAAATACCCTTCTTGTTACTTAAGACATAGATGCTTCCCTATATTTCTGTGCAGTGATAAGAATGGTTCAAGACTTAAGCATTTCATTTCACGTCTGCTTTCTGTTTTTAAGATTTGATTCATGTCAATGTATGGCAAAATGAATACAGTATTGTAAAGCAAAACAAACTAAAAAATAAAAATTAAAAAAAAATCAAATAGTAGGGAAATTTGTATGGGCTATTTTCTCAGAATAAAATGTACTGGAATTAATTTTATCTGATTTACAGATAATATTTTGTCTCAAAAAGAGTGAAAACATAAAAAAAAAAAAGATTTCATCTGTATTTTCTTCTGTGGCCAGTCTAAAGCTAAAGAGGAAAGAAATGAAGTAGCAGTAGAATTGAGAAAGAGTTTGTGTGCATTGATAGTAAATGCTATTGTGAATAATGAAAAAGGTCATTAACATGGTTAATATCCTTAGGGAAAACTCTAAAACAATGGGATGGGGCTTTTAGAAAAAATGAAGAAATGAGGAGAACGATTACTTGCTCTACAGGAAGATTCCCTTTACATTATGGCTAGAATTTAGTAGCATCTGAAGGCTTTGAGATGACCAGGGGACTCTTAATGAAGTTGTAGCCTTTGTAGAACAACTTTGTTTATATTTACTTCTAAATTACTGAGTGGTAACATAAGTATTTGGAGAAGGCAATGGCACCCCACTCTAGCACTCTTGCCTGGAAAATCCCATGGACAGAGAAGCCTGGTGGGCCGCAGTCCATGGGGTCGCGAAGAGTCGGACACGACTGAGCGACTTCACTTTCACTTTTCACTTTCATGCATTGGAGAAGGAAATGGCAACCCACTCCAGTCAGTGTTCTTGCCTTGAGAGTCCCAGGGATGGGGGAGCCTCATGGGCTGCCGTCTCTGGGGTCGCACAGACTGAAGTGACTTAGCAGCAGCAGTAGCAACATAAGTATTAATATGAAAGCTAATCTAAGCACAAAACAATATTTACTCTAGGAAAACAATCATTTGCAGGTTTTAAAAACTCCAGTACTCTTGCCTGGAAAATCCCTTGGGCGGCGGAGCCTGGTAGGCTGCAGTCCTTGGGGTCGCTAAGAGTTGGACATGGCTGAGCGACTTCAGGTTCACTTTTCACTTTCATGCATTGGAGAAGGAAATGGCAACCACTCCAGTGTTCTTGCCTGGCGAATCCCAGGGACGGGGGAGCCTGGTTGGCTTCCATCTATGGGATCGCACAGAGTCAGACACGACTGAAGTGACTTAGCAGCAGCAGTAGCAGTATATTGCACGAATGGCACCCCACTCCAGTAGTCTTGCCTGGAAAATCCCATGGATGGAGGAGCCTAGTAGGCTGCAGGCCATGGGATCGCAGAGAGTCAGACAGAACTGAGTGACTTCACTTTCACTTTTCACTTTCATGCATTGGAGAAGGAAATGGCAACCCACTCCAGTGTTCTTGCCTGGAGAATCCTAGGGACAGGGGAGCCTGGTGGGCTGCCGTCTGTGGGGTCACACAGAGTCGGGCACGACTGAAGCGACTTAGCAGCAGCATATTGTACGAAATATTGGGAAAATCAACTTGGTTAATTTGTGAAGTAGACATGGTTTTGAAAAACAAAATAACAGAATGATATACTTCAACTGCAGTTCTGTCCTGGGATTCTGAGTTTTGCTGTCATGTATAGTCCATGACTGAAGTGACTTAACACAAACACATAGTCCATGACTAGGGCTTGGCGTCTCCAGAAGAGCCATTCCGAATGCACATTTTGTCAGTCTAACAAGGGCAATTCAGAAACACATTATAAAGCCATTTACGAAAATGACTTGATGAAGTAGTAACGTTTAAAACTACATTTTCAACACGCAGAACTAGAAACAATTGTGTTTCCAAAATCAAGCAAAGTTTTTTGCACTTTAGAATTTCAAAATCTGTGCCCCTGATTCTTGGCTTACCCCTTACTGTGATTCTCCCTGGGATTAACCTCCTCCAAAAAAAGGTTACGATCATGGAATACCCTGATTCTGGATTTATTTAATATAGGTGGTTCCAAATTTCATATTTATATGTTTTCTCTTCTTACACCAAATAAAAGTTATCTAAACTGTGCAGGGTCATAATACTTTGCCCAGTTAAATATGCCAAAGTGTTTTTGTTTTGAAAGATAACCTGGACCTGGACAACTTTATGGTGGTGGTAAGTAATAATTGTAATACAAATCTAAGCCATAATTAAAACACTGATATGAAGTTTCTTTAGGTTATTTTTATGCAGGAGACATAAGAAATGCTGGTTCGATCCTTGAGTCAGGAAAATTCCCTAGAGAAGGGAATGGCAACCCACTCCAGTATTCTTGCCTGGAGAATCCCATGGACAGAGGAGCCTGCCAGGCTATAGTCCATGGGGTCACAAAGAGTCAGACACGACTGAAGTGACTTAGCACACACACGTACGATACTACCAATGGAAGCAAAACTAATAATTTTGTAAATTTAATGTGGTAATAATTTTGTAAATTTAATGTAGTAAAATTATGAACTGACAGATTTTTAAAAATCTTACCTGTTGAGCGGAGCTAAAATAATGACAGTACTCTGTGTGATACTATTATGGTGTCCAAAGTGATGTTAAGAACAGCAATATTTAATTTGTTCCTTACCTGTCTGTGAAAAGAATGGTTCGTTATTGCTGAATTCCCCCTTTTTTCTTCTAGATTGCTGAGACATGGAAAGGTTAAGTTACACAGAAAGTTTAAATAACCCAGTTGGGCCTCCTTCTCTGGCCTCGTCTCTCCTAAGTTCTTTCCATGAGTAGTCACCAAGTTCTGGAATTTATCTTAGGATTCAACACTTGCATTTAGATATCATTAGATGGTAGCTAGAATGTGTGCGTTGGATGATTTAATGAGTTATCCTGAATGCTAATTGATAGTATGCTGTTTGAATGCTTTCTTTCCTAGAATAATTATGGCAGAGCTTTCTGAGATAGAAGGGCCAGTAGATTGGAAACAACGTTGTGTAGCCCTGGAGTCCCAACTCATGAAATTTAGAGTTCAAGCAAGCAAGATACGAGAGCTCTTAGCAGAGAAGGTAAGCTATTCTTCCTCACTTTTGTTAGTAAAACATCAGTTCTTTGGGGCCCATTTCATTTATATTAAGTAATCTCAGTACTTTAGAAGGTAAACATTTTAAAAATATGAATATTATTTATAAATTTTTGTCAGGGACCTGATGCTCTACTGGGCATATTCTTTTGCAAGTTTTAGAATGGATTGGACATTAAGACAAAAAACACTTCTTTGCAAATACTGGTGAACTAATTCTAAAGGAGATCAGTCCTGGGTGTTCTTTGGAAGGACTAATGCTAAAGCTGAAACTCCAGTACTTTGGCCACCTCATGCGAAGAGTTGACTCATTGGAAAAGACTCTGATGCTGGGAGGGATTGGGGGCAGGAGGAGAAGGGGACAACAGAGGATGAGATGGCTGGATGGCATCACCGACTCGATGGATGTGAGTTTGGGTGAACTCCAGGAGTTGGTGATGGACAGGGAGGCCTGGCATGCTGCAATTCATGGGATCGCAGACTCGGACACGACTGAGTGCTGAACTGAACTGAACTGATGTAATAATAGTGTGTATTTGATGAATGTAGAATTAATTCATGCTAGAAAGGACAGCTATAATTTATTTGATTTTAGTGTAATGTGATAGCATTTTGATCTACTAAATGTTTAGGCAAATTATCTCTAAAGTGATTATTGTTCATTCCCTGGGTAAGATAAAATACAGTAAAACATTGTATATGGAAGTATACACCTATTTAGGAATTTGTGTTGACAAACAGTGTATCACTAAACTATAGAATTGACTTAATATAATTCTGTGCTTCTCTTAATAGTTCTAACCATGTAATTAAAATTTCATTTATGTCATAGGATTTTTTAATGTACATGTATAAAACCAGTAGATTAATTCATTTGTTTATTTATTCAACAAATATTCATTGCAGTATGTTTGTGCCAGACACTGTTCTTAATGTTACAGTTACAGATCTGTGAATAAGACAATGCATGTTGCTATTTCCAGGGAGCTTGGATTCTAGCCCTGCGATGTCCAACGTGGCAGGCACAACTACAAGTGGTTAGTGAACACTGTAAACGAGACTAGTTCAAATTGAGATGTGTTGGGAATGTAAAATACACACTGGATTTCAAAGATTTAGTTTGAAAAAAGAATATGAAATAACCTGTGCAATAATTTTATATTGATTACATGTTGACATGATAATATTTTGGACAGTAGATTAAATAGAAAATAGTAAAATTATTTACCTGTTTTTAACTGTAAAATGGGTACTAGAAGTTTTGAAATTATATATGTAACTCACATTATATTTGTATTGGCAGTGCTGTCTGGATGGCTATATAAATGGTATTAATGATCATTCAGAACTGACCAGGAGAACTTACGAGTGGTTTCTTATACTCTAGCCTGCATAATCCTTTTAGAGTGGAGACCGGTACACATATCACATCTGTAAAAATTGTGTTAAATCTTACTTGCATTGCCAACCAAGAATCTCTTAGCACAGAAGAATTGTAATAAAATCCAGTGAAACACCATTCAGTTTAACCTTTCATATGTATCCTCTTAAATTTTTGTGCACTAACAGCTTTTAGATGGAAAGACTAAAGTTATTCACTTTGGGCTAGAGGGTGACCTGGTCATAGGTTTTGTGGAATGAATCCCCAGTTTTATTATCTCCCCAAAAGTCCCAGTTTGATTATCTCCAAGTTGGGAAAGCTTATCCTAACTCAGAGTGAGTGATTCATGCTTTGTCTTTTACTCCTCTCTCTGTAAAAATCATTTCCCAGGTTGTACTATGATTGTCTCCCATGTAATGATTTTAGCAATATCACTAATTCTAACCTTGCTGCTCAACCTCACTGGACACTTCCCAAGTGTCCCAGGTACCTCAGCCCTTCAACAGTTGGCCCTCTGTTGACTACAACCTCCTACTCAAAAGTTTCTTGGTTTCCTTGACTGTTGTACTCCCTTGGTTTCTTTATGGACTTTCTTTATAAGAAGTTATAAAAAGTTATGCTTATTTGGGTTCCAATTAATTGACCTTTAAATTCTTAATGCCAAGATTTGTTTTGTTCTTCAATAGGCTTGTCATAAGAAATTTCTTTGTGAGTGCCCATTTTGTAAATTTTAAAAGTGTAATTTTCTCTGTAAGTAAGATTGTAAATAGTTTTTGGTCATTGCTTTAGTTACTAAATTTTATTTTTTCTTTGTCAGTGAATAAAGATTGAGAGGAATATTATTTCAGAATTGCTATTTTAGGTGTGGTTTCTTCTTCTTCCTTATTTTGGTGTCTTCTGTAATTTTATTTGTCTTAAATCTTTTGACAGATCTCAGAGATGGAGTGATTCATATGTGTTTTATACAGTGGAAAGAGGATAAACATGCCAAGTTACTCATGGCTTCCCAGTAAATATATTCAACACCAAAATAAGAATAACACTTTTTCATGATATTTTCTGTATTTTTTGCTATTTTTTCCTCTGGATTAAAATTTATTTTTGGTACCCACCCATAAAAATACCAAATACTAGTATTAAAATAAAAATACCAAATATTGATTTATTATGTACTGAGCACTGTACAGATATGATTTATTTAGTTATTATAACAACCTGAGAAGTAATAAGTTTTATTGTTCCCATTTTACAGATTAGGAAACTGATGCTTACCATGTGCCAGGCAGTCTTCTAAGTACTTTATTATTTTTTTAATCCTTATAACAGCCTATGAGGTAGATATTGATATTATTCATATTTACACAACAGGAAACTAAGACACATAAAAGTTATTTACCTTGACTGAGTTCATGCTGAAATGTAAATGATGAAGCTAATATTTGGCCAATATTTGTAAATAGGCATTTTATTTGGGGGGCTTCCCTGGTAGCTCACCTGCAATGCTAGAGACTCCGGTTCAAATCCTGGATTGGGAAAATCTCTGGAGGAAGGCATGGCAACACCCTCTAGTATTTTTGCATAAGCATCCCATGGACAGAGGAGCCTACCCGGCTACAGTCAGTGAGGTGCCAGACAGTCGGACACGTCTGAGCAACTAAGTGCGGCGTTTTATTTTTAGAGCCTGAATGCTTAGCCGTCACCCTGTATGACATCTCTACTCTAGTTTTATTACCACAGTCCTTGCTTTCTCTAATATTCTTACCTACTCATCTGTTGTCTTTTCTTTTCAGTCACACAACATATAAATCCATCTCTGCTTGGCAGCATACGTCTGTGTAAGTTAGGATGTATGTACGTATGTAGTAATAACAGTTTGCATAATGTTACATATTTTTCAAGGCAAACCCTGTTGCACTGCTTCTGCATGCCAACCCAACTTGAGTCAAATATCGCGTTCCAGAGGCTAGTCTGTTCCCATCTGTGATCTTTGGTTTTGTGTTAGAACCAGTTTGCCCCAAGGATTCTTCCCAATAGTTCTCTGTACCTTCCCTCCAGATGGATGCAGGCCTAAAGCTGAAGATTCTTGAGAGAATACTAATTTGATTCCTCAGCAGTTTGCCAAAAATTCTGTCCAACATTTCTTTTCTGCTACAGTTCTGATTCTTAGTTCTGTCTTCTTGGCACCAATTATAGACTGCTAACACTAGGTGCCAACTGTGGATCCTAAGCCTGTACTACAACCATTAGCTAGCGTAAACCCCACAGTAACTCTATGAGGTAACTATTATTATCCACAATCTAAAGATGTTGACATTAAGACTGAGAGGATTTGAGCAGGAGGCCCAATATCACACAGGTAACAAATAGCAGAGTTGGCATAAAACTTTAGATCTTTCACACTTTTTTGTGATCCAGCTAAAAGAGTGCTTGGCATATAGAAGTAACGCATTATTATTTTCTTGTATCTTTCTGACTGGACATACTGGTTAAGTATAAAAGGAGGACCTAAAAATTATAATTATTTTTTATTATTTAAAATATTTTACTATTTTAAATAATAATAACTATTTTATTATTTAAAAACTAAAATAGTATAATTATAGATTGATAGACATCTTTCTGAATTTTTTTAGGAAAAATGTGTGAGAGGATCTCAGAGTGTTCCTATAATTAAAGATGGATTTCAATTTTATATACATTGTATATTTTGGAGATTAGGATTAGGAGAATACATGGGATCTTTTTAATATTTTTTTCACCTATTTATTTTTCTATTACAATTTCCAAGTAACTTTGAATATTGAAGCTTGTGAAGAAAAAGTCCTTATTGAAATCTTGGGCAAATCCCGCTGTAAGTGGGAGAGGTCTTTGGAGGAATTTAAGGAATGGTGTTGGAAATATCTCTAGTATGCCAAACATAAACTCTTCAGGGAAGCTGAGATTTAAGTAGTTTTCTACTTTACAGCATTACTAGTTCATTTTCAGAGTCAGGGAGGGAAAGGGAAAGTTTATTTTTCAGTTGAAGTGAATGCTATTTCCTATTGGTTAGATTTTCAGTGAAAAGAAAAAGGTGAAACAAATGAAGAATTTTCCCTTTAGGCATCAGCATGGCTCACATAACCTAATGCTGCCTTTATCTGATATAGCATTGCTGTCTGGCAGTTCCTACCACTTGACCTTCCTCTTGTCAATGTGATTTCCCTGAGGTGGTCTAGGATTCTCGTCTAGGAATAAGGAGTCCCTGGACAGCATTGTGTTTGCTTTCATATAACAGTCCAGTCAACACCACAGTTATTCTATTTAAATCACATATGTCCTGTTACTCTTCTGCCCCACCTAATATTTCACAGTGCATTCCCTGGTGGCTCAGATAGTAAAGAATCTGCCTCCAATATGGAAGACCCAGGTTCAGTTCAGGGTCAGGAAGATTCCTTGGAGAAAGAAATGGTAACCCCCTCCAGTACTCTTGCGTGGAAAATCCCATGGACGGAGGAGCCTGGTAGGCTGCAGTCCATGGGGTCGCCAAGAGTTGGACACGACTGCGCGACCTCACTTTCACTTCTCACTTTCATACATTGGAGAAGGAAATGGCAGCCCACTCCAGTGTTCTTGCCTAGAGAATCCCAGGGATGGGGGAGCCTGGTGGGCTGCCGTCTATGGGGTCACACAGAGTCGCACACAACTGAAGCGACTTAGTAGCAGCAGCAGCAGAGCAACTGACACACAGTGAAAACTGTACATATAATAATAATAATGAGATTTTCAGGCTGAGTTAAAGTTATTTTAAGTAACTTTATTTTGGAGGTATTGATTGAGGCTATTACTATTTTTACATTTTTATTTGTTTATTTGGCTGCACCAGGTCTTAGTTGCAACATATAGAACCTTTAGTTGTAGCATGTGGGATCTAGTTCCCTGACCAGGGATCAAACCTGGGCACCCTGCATTGGGAGTTGCAGAGTCTCAGCCACTGGACCACCAGGGAAATCTTGAGGATATTTTTTTTTATAACAATTTTTTTAATGGTATGTTTCCTTCTGCAGTAGGTTTCTTGAGACCATACAGCTTACAATTGTTCCTATTATGAATGTTAATGATTTTAAGTTACTAATAGAAGATTCCTAGGCCAAAAGAATAGAATACAAGGGACAAAAATAAAGACAGATGCTTCCCAGCCAAGGATTTTGTGGTTTCATATATCTGGGAGTGATTTTCATTTGGTTCTGTATAACTATACCCTGTGGGTGGGGTTTATAAATACCTAAGCAGCTGTGGTTCAACTAAAAGAGCACTAGGGATTCTGAGCATGAAGGCTCACGTCCCATCCATGTCACTGGCTGGGGGCATTCGCAACACCAATTTCCTAATATTTCTAGCTGGAGTAACAATTTCTGTCTATGACATGGCTATGGAATAATGTATTTGAAAATTCATGGTTCCTGAACTCTTATTTTAATTCTTTTTAAGTTCTCTTCCTTGAATTATCTTTCTTTCCTCTGAGATTATTTTCCGCTTTTATGTTTGATTTTTCTTTTTCAGGTTGCAAGCTTTGCTCAAATGTCTAATGATCTTTGGTGGTCCGTTTCTATTTAAGGATGGGATATCTGAAAAGTTGACCAACAATTGTGTATAAAGTCAGTGCTGGTTGACTATCAATATTTGCTTTAGAGTTAGTGGGTCTGAGACTGCTTATTACATCATGAGCCCATAAATGCCACAGTTGTTAGACTAGAGCCCTCCAAGTAATTTATTCAACTTTATAGGAGAAGAACGTTCAGTCTTTTAACAGGAAGTAAATGCTTAGCTGCTGCACATTCAGCACATGGGGATAAGTGAGAAGGTTTCAGAGAACTAGTTGGCTCTAAGGGCCACGTGTTTTCCATTAATACCCACTATTCCCAGCCCCACACTCACTTCCCCTGTAGGTCTTTGCAGGGTTGTACAGGGCATTCAGCTCTAACGGAGAAGTTCAGGTTGCTCCAGTGTTAATTGTAGGCTGTGGTCTCATTTTTCCTCTGGTTTCCAGTAATATGTTCCTCGTGTCCACCTGACATCTCATCAGAAGAACCTTTACCAGCCATCATTTCTATCAACGATGGTCACAATCCTTAGCTGTGCACTCCTGGAAGACTGAGGCTTTCTCTATAGCTTTCCTGCTCTTCTGACCTCTCACCAGAGTTGCTTTCATGGCCTGTTCATGGTCATGTAGAGTTTTTCTACCGTGTGCCTTAAAATTCTTCCAGTCTCTATCTATTATCCAGTTCCAAAATTGCTTCCACATTCTTAGATACTTGTTAAGCAGCACCTCACGCTCAGAACCAGTTCTATGTCTTAGTCTGTGGGGATTGCTGTAACAAAATAAGAACAGACTGTGTAGCTCAGGAACAATAGAAATCTTATTTCTCACAGTTTGGGAGGCTGGAAGTCTGATACCAGGATTCCAGCATAGTCGGTTTAGGGCCCTCGTCTGGGTCACTGACTTCTTGTACTGTTACCTGGCAGAAGGGGCTGGGAGCTCTGTAGAAACTCTATTATAAAAGCACTAATGCAGTTCATGAGGGGCCCACCCTCAGGGTTTAATCACCGTCACATTGGGCACTAGGATTCCAAGATGTGAATTTGCCAAAGTCGGGGGCAAACATTCAAAGTGGTCCCCTTTGAGAAATTATTCAGTCTTTTTTAAAAAATGACTATTATTAAGACTTTGTCTTTTTAGAGCAGCTTAGGAGTCACAGAAAAATTGGGTGGAAGATATAAGTTTTTCATGTATTCTCTGCCCCCACACATGTATAGCTATCCTCATTATTATTTTTCTTTTTTAAAATTTATTTATTTTAATTGGAGGCTAATTACTTTACAATATTGTGATGGTTTTTGCCGTACATGGATGTGAATCAACCGTGGGTGTACATGTGTCCCCCCCGTCTTGAACCCCCGCTCCTACCAACCTCCCTGTCCCATCCCTCTGGGTTGTCCCAGTGTACCAGCTTTGAATGCCCTGCTTCATGCATCAAACTTGGACTGGGCATTGTTTTCACATATGGTAATATACATGTTTCAATGCTATTCTCTCAAATCATCCCACCCTTGCCTTTTCCTACAGATTTGAAAAGTCTGTTCTTTACATCCGTGTCTCTTTTGCTTCTTGCATATAGGGTCATTGTTACTATCTTTCTAAATTCCATATATATGCATTAATATACTATATTGGTGTTTTTCTTTCTGACTTACTTCACTTTGTATAATAGGCTCCAGTTTCATCCATCTCATTAGAACTGACTCAATTGTGTTCTTTTTAATGGCTGAGTAATATTCCATTGTATATGTACCACAACTTTCTTATCCATTCTTCTGCTGATGGACATCTAGGTTGCTTCCATGTCCTGGCTATTGTAAACAGTGCTGCAATGAACATGGGGGTATATATCTCCTTGAATTCTGGTTTTCTCAGTGTGTATGCCCAGCAGTGGGATTGCTGGGTCATTTGGCAGTTCTATTTCCAGTTTTTAAAGGAATCTCTACACTGTTCTCCATAGTTAGCCATCCCCATTATTAATATCCCTCACCAGAGTGGTACATGTTACAAGTTGTTCAACCTACATTGACACATTATTATCACCCAGAGTTCATAGTTTCACTCTTGGTGTTGCACATTCCATGGGTTTGGACAGTGTATAGTGAGTGACATGTATGTATCATTATGGTATCATACAGAAGATTTAGTATAGTGGTTAGTCATTCAGTCATGTCTGACGTTTTGCGACCCCATGGCCTGTAGCCGTTGTCCATGCATTTCTGCAGGCAAGAATAGTGGGGTTGGTGGCCATTTCCCTCTCCAACAGAATACTTTCACTGTCCTAAAAAGCTTCTGTGCTCTGCTTATTCATCCCTCTCCATACTCTCCCCCAGCCCCACCCTGACAACCACTGATCCTTTTATTGTCTCCATAGTTTTCCAGAACGTTACATAGTTAGAATCATACTTTATGTGGCCTTTTCAGTTTGGCTTCTTTCACTTAATAATATGTTTTAAGTTTCCTTCATGCCTTTTCATAGCTTGATAGCTCATTTCCTTTTAGCAGTAAATAATATTTCATTGTCTGGTTATACCACAGTTTATCCAGTCATCTATTGAAGGAAATCTTGATGGCTTCCAAGTTTTGGCAATTATGAATAAAACTGCTGTAAATAATCTGTGTGAAAGTTTTTATGTGAACATAAGTTTTCAACTCCTTTGGGTAAATATCAAGGAGCACACTTGCTGGACAGTATGATAAGGGTATGTTTAATTTTATAAGAAAGCATGCAGTGAATGAGAGTTCCTGTTCCTCCACATTCTTGCTAGCATTTGGTATTGCCAGTGTTCTGGATTTCAGCCATTCTCATTGGTATGTCAGTCATTTATTTTCACTAGCCAAAGTTTACAAAGCAGCAACCCATTTGTGGATTTTCCTGTTTTCCCTGGAAATCTCAAAAATATTCAAAATTGAGGATTAGAAATTCCTCTGAAAACACAATGTCGTTGCATTGTAGAAATGATGTTACATTGTAGAAACGACAATTGTCAGCATATTGTATATTGTCAGTAGTTAAAGAATGTGATGTCGGTGTGTGCATGTCAGTTAATTTTTTTGTTTAAGGACTATCCTAGACAGGAGATACATTGCTTGTCCAACTTCTTAATGTAATGCGATAGTCTGTAACAGAATCAATAAAATGGTTTTAGACAACAGTACTTGTTTATTAAACGTGAAATGTGTTGTATTGATGTGCTCAGTTGTGTCCAACTGTTTGCGACCCCATAGACTATAGCCCACAAGGCTTTTCTGTCCATGAGATTTTCTAGGCATGAATACTGGAGTGGGTTGCCGTTTCCTTCTCCAGGGAATCTTCCTGACCCAGGGATCAAACCTGCGCTTCTTGCGTCTCCTGTACTGGCAGGTGGATTCTTTACCACTAGTGCCACCTGGAAATATCTTCACAAAAATTGAAGGTGGTATGCAGTCCAGAGAATGCACTTGGGAAATGCCTATTTATGTATCCAAATATTTTAAAATTCTTCCANCACTTTGTATAATAGGCTCCAGTTTCATCCATCTCATTAGAACTGACTCAATTGTGTTCTTTTTAATGGCTGAGTAATATTCCATTGTATATGTACCACAACTTTCTTATCCATTCTTCTGCTGATGGACATCTAGGTTGCTTCCATGTCCTGGCTATTGTAAACAGTGCTGCAATGAACATGGGGGTATATATCTCCTTGAATTCTGGTTTTCTCAGTGTGTATGCCCAGCAGTGGGATTGCTGGGTCATTTGGCAGTTCTATTTCCAGTTTTTAAAGGAATCTCTACACTGTTCTCCATAGTTAGCCATCCCCATTATTAATATCCCTCACCAGAGTGGTACATGTTACAAGTTGTTCAACCTACATTGACACATTATTATCACCCAGAGTTCATAGTTTCACTCTTGGTGTTGCACATTCCATGGGTTTGGACAGTGTATAGTGAGTGACATGTATGTATCATTATGGTATCATACAGAAGATTTAGTATAGTGGTTAGTCATTCAGTCATGTCTGACGTTTTGCGACCCCATGGCCTGTAGCCGTTGTCCATGCATTTCTGCAGGCAAGAATAGTGGGGTTGGTGGCCATTTCCCTCTCCAACAGAATACTTTCACTGTCCTAAAAAGCTTCTGTGCTCTGCTTATTCATCCCTCTCCATACTCTCCCCCAGCCCCACCCTGACAACCACTGATCCTTTTATTGTCTCCATAGTTTTCCAGAACGTTACATAGTTAGAATCATACTTTATGTGGCCTTTTCAGTTTGGCTTCTTTCACTTAATAATATGTTTTAAGTTTCCTTCATGCCTTTTCATAGCTTGATAGCTCATTTCCTTTTAGCAGTAAATAATATTTCATTGTCTGGTTATACCACAGTTTATCCAGTCATCTATTGAAGGAAATCTTGATGGCTTCCAAGTTTTGGCAATTATGAATAAAACTGCTGTAAATAATCTGTGTGAAAGTTTTTATGTGAACATAAGTTTTCAACTCCTTTGGGTAAATATCAAGGAGCACACTTGCTGGACAGTATGATAAGGGTATGTTTAATTTTATAAGAAAGCATGCAGTGAATGAGAGTTCCTGTTCCTCCACATTCTTGCTAGCATTTGGTATTGCCAGTGTTCTGGATTTCAGCCATTCTCATTGGTATGTCAGTCATTTATTTTCACTAGCCAAAGTTTACAAAGCAGCAACCCATTTGTGGATTTTCCTGTTTTCCCTGGAAATCTCAAAAATATTCAAAATTGAGGATTAGAAATTCCTCTGAAAACACAATGTCGTTGCATTGTAGAAATGATGTTACATTGTAGAAACGACAATTGTCAGCATATTGTATATTGTCAGTAGTTAAAGAATGTGATGTCGGTGTGTGCATGTCAGTTAATTTTTTTGTTTAAGGACTATCCTAGACAGGAGATACATTGCTTGTCCAACTTCTTAATGTAATGCGATAGTCTGTAACAGAATCAATAAAATGGTTTTAGACAACAGTACTTGTTTATTAAACGTGAAATGTGTTGTATTGATGTGCTCAGTTGTGTCCAACTGTTTGCGACCCCATAGACTATAGCCCACAAGGCTTTTCTGTCCATGAGATTTTCTAGGCATGAATACTGGAGTGGGTTGCCGTTTCCTTCTCCAGGGAATCTTCCTGACCCAGGGATCAAACCTGCGCTTCTTGCGTCTCCTGTACTGGCAGGTGGATTCTTTACCACTAGTGCCACCTGGAAATATCTTCACAAAAATTGAAGGTGGTATGCAGTCCAGAGAATGCACTTGGGAAATGCCTATTTATGTATCCAAATATTTTAAAATTCTTCCAGAATCTAGATCCTTGCAGTAAATTACCTTAAAAAAATATTGCCATGTGGACAGGCAGTTAAATTGCAATATATGGTGACAATGGAATGTTTTACACTTTTATTATCCAATAGAAATATAAAGTGAGAAACATGTAATTTAAAAATTTCTAACAATATTAATAAAGTGAAAAAGAAACAGTAGATGAAATTAATTTTAATATATTTTATTTAATGTGGCATTAAAAATATTTCAATGTGAGTCAATATGAACAATTACTGAGATTTTTATTCTTTTTGTAATAAGTTTTCAAATACTGTGTTATTGAATGAAGTGTGTATTTTACAGTTCTACCACATTTCAATTTGGACTAGCCACATTTCAAGTGCTCGTGGACAGCACAGTTCTATTATTTCCCAGTCCTCTGTGATTTTCTGAACCATCTGGAGACAAGAAAATCAGTGTGTTGCTAAAATAATGTCCAAATGCTCTGGACTGGTACACACCATATGTCATTACTATCATATTTTCGGGAGTCAGTCCATTAAAAGTAATAGCTATATCTGAACAGCAGCCTTCTACTACTTGCTCAGGGTTATGAGACATTGTCTCTTGAATAAGATGTGCAGTTGGTTTTGTGTTAAATAGAATTCTTCCTTTGGAATCCTCTACTTTCTGCAGGAACTCCTGCATATTTCAGGCAGACTGCTAAGCTGCGTATCTTCTGATAAGTTCCAAATCACACTTGGATTTGCATACTTTTCGGACTTATTCCCCTAGAGAAGGAGATGGCAACTCACTCCAATATTCTTGCCTGGAGAATCCCATGGACAGAGGAGCCTGGTGGGCTACAGTCCACGGGGTCACAGAGTCAGACACGTCTGAGCGACTAAGCACGCATGCATGGAGACTTATTCAGAAGTCTGTTAATCCTTTTCACAGCCTCCATAGTTAAAGCAATTCCTCCTCCTCCTGTCATGAAATCAAGTTACAGTGTGGCCCAGACAGAAAGGCTGAGATACATCCTTAGTAAACTGAATATACACTCTTGCGTTTTCAGTGACAGCAAGTGTAGTGGGATGTGCCAAAAAGAACCAGTTGCGGCTGTTGCTGTGCTTTCCAGAGACATATTTGTCCATTTTCCTCATCTGTGACCACATGTCATTTTTTATCCTAGACCATAATTTTTCATTTTTAGTACTATGGTGCTCTGCTTTGTCACAGTGTTTGGTATACAATTCTTTGAGTACCCAGTAACGCCATCGGGGTTTCATGGATGATACAGTAAATACAGATACTTTTACTAAGCTCCATGTGCTGCACTTCTGAAATGTTTAAGAGGTCTTTTGTATTAGGTGGGCAAAGTGATGGTGCTCTTCATGGTCTTGAGTTTTACCTGTGTCGACTGGTAATTTGCCCAAACATAGATACCAAAATGCAGCAAATGCTCCAAACCAGTACAGCTTTAAAAAACTATGTATTCATAACAGAAACTACCTTTCAGGCATCGAGAATAACACATGCCTTAGCTGGGATTCCTGTCACCCATGTGGTCCAGAGCTGGCAGCCTTGCTTCCTGCTGCAGGAGGCCACTCCTCCATGGTTTTGAGAAGGGGGTGATCTGTTTTATCAGCCATGGGTGCTGTTGTATCACACCCAGGGTGCTGTGAATTTGAGATGCTCTGGAAGTTCAGGGCATCTGAGAATGCCAGCCAATAATAAAAGTGACAGTGAGCATAGGTTGAGCCACAGATGGCTCCAGTGTTGACCAGACTTCAACACTCAGAAAAGAATAATTCAAAATTTAGTTTTACATCATGGTTGTGTCTTATGTTAATTTGTATTAGATCCTTTTTAAGACTTTTGCTTTTTTACTTATAATATTCAGTTTAGCATTAAAATCTCCAAATTTTTTTTTAATTTCCCACCCTCTGAAAATCTTCAAACATTTTATTATCCACAGAACTTTCAAAAAATACCCAGATATTTTTTCAACCTCTGTGCCATATGCTTTTGTGGACATATGTATATTTTGTCAGAGTATCTTCCATACTCTTTCTATCACAATCTTTAAGAGTTAAAACTACTCAGTTGTGACTTACACAGACCACCAGTGAAGCTTGTGAAAATGTACCACTTTCTGATATCACTGGGACTTTTTTCCCCATATTAAGCCTGTTTTAGTGTATGTTTTTTCTTTTTAAATTTTTTATTATTTATTTTTGTTGAAGTATAGTTGATCTATAGTGTTGTTAGTTTCAGGTGTACAGCCAAGTGATTCAGGTTTTTTAAAAAATATTTATTTATTTGGTGTACTGGGGTCTTAGTTGCAGCATGTGGTATCTAGTTCTCCAATCTAGTTCTATAATGAACCTGAACTCCTTGCACTTGGGACTGCAGTCTTAGCCACTGGACCACCAGGGACATCCCATCAGTTTATATATATATGTATGTACATGTATATTCTTTTTCAGACTCTTTTCCTGTGTAGGTTATTACAAAATATTGAGTATAGTCCCAGTACTATACAGTATGTCTTTGTTGGTTATCTGTTTTATATGTAGTAATGTATATATGTTAGTTGCTCACTCATTTCCAACTCTTTGCAGCCCCATGGACTGTAGCCTGCCAGGCTCTTCTGTCCATGGAATTCTCTAGGCAAAAATACTGGCGTGAGTTGCCAATTCCTTCTCCAGATGACTTTCCCAACCCAGGGATCGAACCTGGGTCTCTCATATTGCAGGCAGATTCTTTACTGTCTGAACCACCAGCCCAAATTCCTAATTTATCCCTCACCCCATCATTGGGACTTTTTGATCAGCAAAGCAGTATGACATTTGAGGTCTTACTGTTATCTTAGATTTAATTTACTGTTCTTAAAATATGATGACCAGTAATTTCTAACATATAGTCCAATGAAGAAAATTCTACTGATTAATACTCATGTAGTACATATTGCAAACAGTATCAAAATTTTGGTATTTTGTTTGATCAGTTTTTACATATGCCCTGAAAGAAACTTTAATGTGCTAAATTCTATGTAATTAATATCCATTGAAGTACTTTAAGTGTTTCTAAAGAATTCCAAAAAGGAAATATGAATTTTTCTATTTTATGTCTTTTCTCACATTTCAGATGCAACAGCTTGAGAGACAAGTTATTGATGCTGAGCGTCAAGCAGAAAAAGCTTTTCAACAGGTAGGGTATAGTTTTGGTTAAAAAAAATTTTTTTGCCTCTACCAATTTAAGCATTGTTTTGCCCAAAATAATCTTGAAAATGGTTTTCAGCTATCCTCTTCATTTTGTCATTTTTACTGTTTATGAGCTAGCTCCATAGAGAAAATACAGAATCTAACTTTGTTTTGTCCCTTAACAAATTTTCAGAAGGTCACAAATGCTTCTATTAGGAAGTTTTACTTACTAAAAAAACCTCAAATATGAATTTTATGGTTATGCCTAACCATAATGATGTTTTATGTATAAAGATGTTCATGGCAGGTTTAGTTATAGTAATAAAGAGTTGGAAATAATATGATTGCAATATTATAGGAGAACGAATTACTGAACTGTATCTATTCCATAAAATATTAAACAACCGTTAAAAATAACTGTTGGTGGTGGTGGTTTAGTCGTTAAGTCATGTCTAACTCTTGTGACCCCATGGACTGTAGCCAGCCTGCCAGGCTTCTCTGTCCATGGGATTTTCTAGGCAAGAGTACTGGGGTGGGTTGCCATTTCCCTTTCCAGGGGATCTTCATGACCCAGGAATCAAACCTGGGTCTCCTGCATTGCAGACAGATTCTTTACTGACTGAGCCAATGTGGAAAGATGTTTAGAGTTATATCAGGAAAAATATATACAGATTTTTGTATTTAACATGTTAATAGATGTGGGGGCAGGGTGAGTCAAACCTGAGTTTAAAAAAAGCTGTTAGGAAACACTAAAATTTAACAGGAGTTATAATTATAGATGGAATTACAGATGATTGGTTTCTTCTTGTATATCCTCATACTTTTTAGTTTTTGGTTCTGGTACTGCTTTTACTCTGAAAAAATAAAGTTTTGATAAGTCACTTAGCCCTTCTTAGGCCTTGCCCACAGTAAAATGGGTGGTTTGGATGAGCCTACCAGCCTTAAAATTTGCCTAAGGAGCATACATTGATAAATTCACATTTTATGGAAAGATCTGTCAGTTTCAGTCAATTCAAGAATTTCAGAAGTCTTAAATACAAAATTGTTTCTTCTCAGAAGTGTATATTAAATTTCTTATACTTGCTGTAGGTCTGTTACGTTTGTTTCTTCAACTTGAATACTACCAAATCTTATTTTCATATGAAAGATTTAATTTTACACAGTAGATTGTTTCAGTGGTCTGACTAACTTAACCCAATTTAACCTAATCGTTTGTTTTCTTTTTTTTTTNATGTATATTCTTTTTCAGACTCTTTTCCTGTGTAGGTTATTACAAAATATTGAGTATAGTCCCAGTACTATACAGTATGTCTTTGTTGGTTATCTGTTTTATATGTAGTAATGTATATATGTTAGTTGCTCACTCATTTCCAACTCTTTGCAGCCCCATGGACTGTAGCCTGCCAGGCTCTTCTGTCCATGGAATTCTCTAGGCAAAAATACTGGCGTGAGTTGCCAATTCCTTCTCCAGATGACTTTCCCAACCCAGGGATCGAACCTGGGTCTCTCATATTGCAGGCAGATTCTTTACTGTCTGAACCACCAGCCCAAATTCCTAATTTATCCCTCACCCCATCATTGGGACTTTTTGATCAGCAAAGCAGTATGACATTTGAGGTCTTACTGTTATCTTAGATTTAATTTACTGTTCTTAAAATATGATGACCAGTAATTTCTAACATATAGTCCAATGAAGAAAATTCTACTGATTAATACTCATGTAGTACATATTGCAAACAGTATCAAAATTTTGGTATTTTGTTTGATCAGTTTTTACATATGCCCTGAAAGAAACTTTAATGTGCTAAATTCTATGTAATTAATATCCATTGAAGTACTTTAAGTGTTTCTAAAGAATTCCAAAAAGGAAATATGAATTTTTCTATTTTATGTCTTTTCTCACATTTCAGATGCAACAGCTTGAGAGACAAGTTATTGATGCTGAGCGTCAAGCAGAAAAAGCTTTTCAACAGGTAGGGTATAGTTTTGGTTAAAAAAAATTTTTTTGCCTCTACCAATTTAAGCATTGTTTTGCCCAAAATAATCTTGAAAATGGTTTTCAGCTATCCTCTTCATTTTGTCATTTTTACTGTTTATGAGCTAGCTCCATAGAGAAAATACAGAATCTAACTTTGTTTTGTCCCTTAACAAATTTTCAGAAGGTCACAAATGCTTCTATTAGGAAGTTTTACTTACTAAAAAAACCTCAAATATGAATTTTATGGTTATGCCTAACCATAATGATGTTTTATGTATAAAGATGTTCATGGCAGGTTTAGTTATAGTAATAAAGAGTTGGAAATAATATGATTGCAATATTATAGGAGAACGAATTACTGAACTGTATCTATTCCATAAAATATTAAACAACCGTTAAAAATAACTGTTGGTGGTGGTGGTTTAGTCGTTAAGTCATGTCTAACTCTTGTGACCCCATGGACTGTAGCCAGCCTGCCAGGCTTCTCTGTCCATGGGATTTTCTAGGCAAGAGTACTGGGGTGGGTTGCCATTTCCCTTTCCAGGGGATCTTCATGACCCAGGAATCAAACCTGGGTCTCCTGCATTGCAGACAGATTCTTTACTGACTGAGCCAATGTGGAAAGATGTTTAGAGTTATATCAGGAAAAATATATACAGATTTTTGTATTTAACATGTTAATAGATGTGGGGGCAGGGTGAGTCAAACCTGAGTTTAAAAAAAGCTGTTAGGAAACACTAAAATTTAACAGGAGTTATAATTATAGATGGAATTACAGATGATTGGTTTCTTCTTGTATATCCTCATACTTTTTAGTTTTTGGTTCTGGTACTGCTTTTACTCTGAAAAAATAAAGTTTTGATAAGTCACTTAGCCCTTCTTAGGCCTTGCCCACAGTAAAATGGGTGGTTTGGATGAGCCTACCAGCCTTAAAATTTGCCTAAGGAGCATACATTGATAAATTCACATTTTATGGAAAGATCTGTCAGTTTCAGTCAATTCAAGAATTTCAGAAGTCTTAAATACAAAATTGTTTCTTCTCAGAAGTGTATATTAAATTTCTTATACTTGCTGTAGGTCTGTTACGTTTGTTTCTTCAACTTGAATACTACCAAATCTTATTTTCATATGAAAGATTTAATTTTACACAGTAGATTGTTTCAGTGGTCTGACTAACTTAACCCAATTTAACCTAATCGTTTGTTTTCTTTTTTTTTTAGATAATTTTATTAATTTTATTTTTGGCTCTGCTGAGTCTTTGTTGCTGCACAGGCTCTTCCCTAGCTGTGGTGAGCGGCGGCTACACTGTAGTCGGGGTGCCCAGGTTTCTCACTGCAGTGGCTTGTCTTGTTGTAGAGCACAGGCTCTAGGGCATTGGGCTTCAGTATTTGTGGCTCTCGGGCCGTAGAGCACAAGCTCAATAGTTGTGGTGCGTGGGTTTAGTTGCTCTGCGGCATGTGGGATCTTCCTGAATCAGAGATCAAACCCTCGTCTCCTGCATTGGTAGGTAGATTTTTTACCACTGAGCCCCCTGGGAAGCCCCCTTAATTTTCTTAAATTAATTATACTTGAAGATAAGATCTTTAAACTTTATTATGCAAAATTCAACCGTTATAAGAGTAAATAGATAAAGAACCCCCATCATCAACTTCAGCAATTAGTTGACTCACAGCTAGTCTACCCCAACCCACTTTTTGCCTCTCTATCCCTACACAAGGTTATTTTGAAACAAATCCCAGATAGCATATGATTCTATCCAAGCATGTTTCAGCATCCCATCTATTTTTAAAGACTTAAAAGTCATAACTACAGGTACCATCACCTCATCAAAAAGTCAGCAATAATTCTTTAAAACTTCAAGTGTAGATATTGATCTAAGTACTAGTAGTAATGGTAAGGATGTAATCTGTGCTTGGTTTTTTGTATTTTATTTTCCTTAGCTGATGGGACCAAGTAGTAATTACTTATATCTATAAAAAGCCAATAATTAACAGTGAAGCCATTAAAGGCCACTTATGTTCTAGAAGAAAAATTGTTGTGTTTATGTCATTCTCTGTCACTCTACGCATGTGTGCTAAGTCGCTTCAGTAGTGTCTGTCTCTGCAGCCCTATGGACTGTAGCCTGCCAAGCTCCTGTGTCCGTGGAATTCTCCAGGCAAGAATACTGGAGTGGGTTGCTGTGCCCTCCTCAGGGCGATCTTCCCGACCCAGGGACTGATCCCGTTTCTCTTAGTTTCCTGCATTGGCAATTGGCTTCTTCACTGCTAGTGCCACTTGGGAAGCCCCTGTCACTCTATGCCAAATGTCTTTTCCTGTAGTGTAGTGGGCCCTTTAAGTGTGTCGCAGTTCAGCCTGAAGCCTTGCAGCGCGTATTTGTCATTCTGTCAGCCTCTTTGACTTCCATGTCTCCTTCATTGTCTTTCCCTTTCTGACTTTGGTTTCCTGGTGACATCCCTCTTGGTTGCTGCACTCACGGCTATCTCCATACATCTCTGTCTGTTCTGCTACTTTTCCTTTCTCTTCCTCTCCCTTTCCTTCCCTTTTTCCCCTTTAACTGCCTGTATTATAGGGAAAAAAGAAAGAAATTAAAGATGGTTTTGTTTTGCCTTTTCCTGAGTTAACTTTCTAAATTGATATATGCAGCAAATTTGTTTTGTTCCAAAAATTAAAGTAAATTAAATATAATTTTTTTTTCAATTTGTGGTTTTCATTTTCCCCCTGTTTGGTTCACTGGATCTTGAAAGGAAAAAGGAATCTTTATTCCCAATTTAAAAAAGGAAACCATGGCAATTTGTAGCCATTAGTGCCCAACTCCTGATCTTAAGAAGCTGATGAGAAGAATTTCTTATTTGAAGTTGTCCTTTGAGTATATTGGGTTTCCCTGGTGGCTCAGCTGGTAAAGAATCCACATGCGATGGGTTCTATCCCTGGGTTGGGAAGATCCCCTGGAGAAGGGAATGGCTACGCACTCCAGTATTGGGGCCTGGAGAATTCCATAGACTGTATAGTCCATGGGGTTGCAGAGAATCGGACATGACTGAGTGACTTTCACTTTGAGGATATCAAGTATAAAATTATTTAATTCTATGTGCCACATTTTTAGGGGAAAATTATACAATTTTATAAAATTATAAAATTTTAGGGAAAATTATTGGTTTATTTTAGATATACTGCCTTAAAGCAATACCACTCATGCCCCCCGCCCCCACCCCCACCCAGGTAAAAAGGTCAGTATTCATCTCCCAGAGTTTCCATATAATCAGTAGATATTGCTTTTTGTCATAACACTTTAAATTTATAGAGTAGCTATTTTGTTATGCTTCAGAAGAATTTTTGGCTTAAATATTTCATAATGAATCTGAAAGTTAACAGGAAATATAAACAGAGAGCAAGTTAATTCTAAGGCACTGATTATATTACCTTTTTTTTTTTTTTGCCTTTGTTAAGACTAAGTAAATATTATTAACTTAAAGTAACTGAGTCTTTTGCTCTCTTTAACAGTTTCCATGGGACTGTGGCCTGTCTGCTGTTTATGTTGCTTAAGTCCAGCTTATCCTTTGTCATTGAGCCATATCCTAAGACTTAAACTGTATTTATATTAACCTAGAAAGAATGTTTCCCCACAAAAAGCAATTGTCAGCTGCAGCCAGCTCAACTCTACATTTTAACTTTGTACATTTTTTCCCTTGTGTGTTAAATGTGTGGGCTTCACCTGCATAACCATCAAATAAATTGCTGATAGAAAAAAGAATCGCACATTCTTCCAGAGAAATCCTGGCAGTGTTGTCGTACATCTTTATTGTTGGTGTTCATAAATTTTGAAAGCAGTTATGTGCAAATCAACCCAGTACTGTATATGAGAAATCTGGTGAGGCAGAAGAGAAGCAGATAGCACATATGGGAAAATACTGATATACAGCATTCCTTCTCAGCTGTCTGACTAGGCAGTTGTATGCATGCATGCATGCATGCTAAGTCCCTTCAGTTGTGTCTGGCCCTTTGCGACTCTATGGACTGTAGCCCGCCAGGCTCCTCTGTCCATGGGATTCTCCAGGCAAGAATACTGGAGTGGGTTGCCATGCCCTCCTCCAGGGGATCTTCTTGACTCAGGGATCAACCCATGTCTCTTGTTTCCTACATTGGCAGATGGGTTCTTTACCACTAGGGACCTGGTACAATCTAATACACTAATTTATGCTAATCAAAGAGGAGTGGATAATTTCTCCTGTAGAAGCTTTGTCTTTTCAGTTATATCTTTAGGACCCAGTCCCTTGCCTGTGTTTGATTCAGTTTTGGAAGGAGTTAAATTTAAATTTCCTTCTAATTTGTGGGCCAATCTACTTTTCTTACAGTTGGTTCTTAGCATCCAAGTCATTTCTGGTGCTTAATAAATAACTACTCAATCATCCTAGTATTTAGGACCGTGGAATGATTGGCTTTGTTATATGGAAAACTATTTAATGGTGTTTCTTTTCACTTTCAGTGAGAATGGGTCTGGCTTTACTACATAAATTTTGGAGCACTCTGCTGAAAAAACTGTTTAAAATAGGATTAGAATGATTAATTTGCAATAATTTTGTATAACTGGAAAATAGTATGGGATTCAAACTACCCTTAACCATTTTTTGTTGTATTTTGGAATGATTAAGTATCTTTGTCACATAATTGCAATACTTATATAGAAATAGAAACTTTCACTCACCACTCAAAAATATAGTCACATGTCGATTACCTGTAGTGGGAGAGGGAGGGATGAGGGTTAGAGGTGGGAAAAGGGAAATATTGATATGGATAGTTACAATGGGAGCAATATTTGCAGCTTCTGCTTTCTCCAGTATAGGCAAGAAAATGGAAAATATTATTGGGAGTTGTGTCAGGGTCCCCACCACCAGCCTCAGGTTTGGTGATTCACAGGAAGTCATAGAATCCTGAAAAGCTGTTATACTAGTGGTTTCCGTTTATTACAGTAAAAGTACAGATTAACTTCAGCACAGGAAAAATGCACATAGGGCAGAGTCCAGGAGACACCAGGTATGAGCTTCTAGTAGCCTCTCACAGTGGAGTTGCACAGGAATGTTCTTGATTCTTCCGTCAATGATGTAGACAATACATATGACACATTGCCAACCAGGATTGGTCATCCAAGCCTCAGTTCAGTTCAGTTCAGTTGCTCAGTCGTGTCCGACTCTTTGCAACCCCATGAATCACAGCACGCCAGGCCTCCCTGTCCATCACCAACTCCCGGAGTTCACTCAGACTCGCGTCCATCGAGTCAGTGATGCCATCTAGCCATCTCATCCTCTGTTGTCCGCTTCTCCTCCTGCCCGCAATCCCTCCCAGCATCAGAGTCTTTTCCAATGAGTCAACTCTTCGCATGATGTGGCCAAAGTACTGGAGTTTCAGCTTCAGCATCATTCCCTCCAAAGAAATCCCAGGGCTGATCTCCTTCAGAATGGACTAGTTGGATGTCCTTGCAGTCCAAGGGACTCTCAAGAGTCTTCTCCAACACCACAGTTCAAAAGCATCAATTCTTTGGTGCTCAGCCTTCTTCACAGTCCAACTCTCACATCCATACATGACCACTGGAAAAACCATAGCCTTGACTAGACGGACCTTAGTCAGCAAAGTAATGTCTCTGCTTTTGAATATGCTATCTAGGTTGCTCATAACTTTTCTTCCAAGGATTAAGTGTCTTTTAATTTCATGGCTGCAGTCAGCATCTGCAGTGATTTTGGAGCCCCCCCCAAAAAAGTCTGACACTGTTTCCACTGTTTCCCCATCTGCTTCCCATGAAGTAATGGGACCAGATGCCATCCAAGCCTAGGTGTCCATAATTTTTATTCCATGCCTACAAGACACCCTCCCTTGGTCAATTTTATAGGCATGGAATGCATACCCACTTTAGCTACTCAACCTCCAACCCCTCCAAAGATCAAACTGATACAGCATGGCCCATGACCCACATAAACAAAAAAGACATTCACTATAAATCACACTGTGAGCATAAACTAACTGATGTGACACAATATATCAGATATATAAAGAAAACCTTATCAGGAAGAATATTCCAGGGGCTCAGAGGTTCTTTCCCAGAAGACAGTCAAGGGCAGGTTCTTTCTTTTGGAATGTACAGGGTTTGAGTACCACAAGCCTGCTGCTACATTAGCCCTTGACTGCACAAAAGCTCACCATCAGCAAGACTTTGGGGAAATGGCTAAGGAGTGTGCCCAGGGGGTTGATGTCACCAGAGACTCTCCTGAAGTAAAAGAGAAAGGGAGCCTGAAAATACAAAGCATTCCTCACTGGAGAATATCCATGTATTGATAATTGCAAGAGTTTATGTAATAACTAATTTAAATTCCTTTAGTGTTTATTATTGACCAGTCTCTGAGTAGTTAAAATTTTTATATGTATCGAGTGCTAGATCGTATATGACTCTTTGCAACCCCAGGCAGTGTAGCCCGCCAGGCTCCTCTGCCCATGGGATTTCCGGCAAGAATACTGGAGTGGGGTGCCATTTCCTCCTCCAGCGGATCTTCCCGACCCAGGGATAAAACCACATCTCCTGTGTCTCCTGCCTTGGCAGGCGATTCTTTACCACTGAGCCACCGGGGAATCATTTTTATATGGTTCAAGTGAAGTGACTGAAAGAAGATCTGGCCTGTTTTCTGCGTACTTGTAGTAAGATATTTTTAAAGGCCGCTTTGTTTATCTGTAGGCTTCTTAGCTTTTCTGTAGACCTTCTTATTCACATTAATTGCCAAGGAAAGCTGGTGAATCTTATGCAACTTGGTTTCAGCAGGACCCTTTGGTAGGAAAGTTGCCTGTAACAACTTCGTGATACCTCTCCCAAGGAGATTTTGCCACTTCTGTCAATATTTTTCTTGCCCAGGAAATTTGTTTATCTAAAAGTCATAGTCTAATGAAACAGTTGTATAAGGCGAAGATGCAGCGAAGGAGCTCTGACTGTAGCATTCATTCATAAAATGAGAACACCTTTCAAGTTGGGTGTGTTTTTCAGGGAAGAAGAGTTCTCCCAAGTTATAGTTTTCCAGAACTGTAGATCTTTTCTAAGTAATAATAGGACAGTTTTATATGGCAGCCCAGTGTCCATAGGGTGACTTGCTCCAGCTTAATAAAAGGAGACTGTAGATGTAGGTCTGGTAATATTTACTTTTATTTGTATTTAGTTAATTTTGTTTTTCTGGAGTATTATGGTCTATTACTTCCTCCTTGGAGAGCTACCATTTTGCACTTGGCCTCTGATTTTCTTTCCTTGCTCCCAAAGCTACAGAATACCCGGTGTGAAACTGACTATACAATCCTAAGACTGACCTTTGGTATTTACTGTCCAGCTCTCTGTCTGGCTCTGGATTTTTTTAGGATAACATCTCTGAAATAGGCCTTTGTCCTTGACCTCTTGTTCTGAAGTTCCTGCAGAAAGCCTGCTATATTATGTTAAAAAATCTAAATCTTAAAGTTACTTAAAATTGTCATGTGGATTGTAGAATACATTTTTTCTCCTATTTTTTTGGATCTACTTTTATTTTCACAGTTTCCAGCTATGCGAGTGGTATTTAAATAGGACAGTTTTGGCATTTGAGTTGAATTTACATTTATACAGTGAACTCACAAATGAAACTTTGTACTCATTAAAAAAACAAAACTGAACTAGCCTTAACACCTCCTTCTAGGAGTCCTCATTAATCAAGTATTTTTGAGCTTTAAGTAAGTCCATTGTGATTTTTCAGAAATATTTTAATAGCCTAAGATTTTTCATCTTAGCTCTCATCTTTAATTTCTAAAATGCCCTTATATGTTTTTCTTTTTGTCCCCTGTAATCTGAAACATGACTAAAATTAGATTCTTACCTACTGGGAGTATATAGAATAAAAGTCTTGATATTGTGTATGGTGCCCAGTACTTTATTTTCTTTCTTACTAATATTAATGTCACACATATCTCTTCAAAGATTTTGGGAACCCAGATGTGTTTTGCAGAATATCCAAGCAGAGCCAGTATGTATATTAGATACTAAAGTGAAGCACGACAGCCCCTAGTCGTATAGCGATCTCTTTTGTTTTGCTTTATTTTGCCCATTAGCTTTATTGCCATCTGTAACATACTGTGTGATTTTTAGTCTTTATTGTATCTGTGATCACTCTTAGAAGGTAATTTCTATGCATGTAGAGATTGGGGGGCGGAGTCTGCTTTATTAAAACTGATGTCTTCTTAGGACCTGGACTAGGCCTGGCTCTTGGCAAGTGTTCATTGAATATTTGTTAAGTATTGAATCAGTAAATCCTCACAGAATGTACTCTCCTACCTCTATCTTGACTGTCTTGCTTTTTTACTTTCTATGACTTCATCATTGGGATTTTGAGGTTCTTTTGTTTTCCATCAAAAATATGTATCTTTTTCATCTGAAGTTAAGCTTTTTTTCCTAGGGTGTTTTATTATACTAGGTCCTCCAATCTGAGTGTTATCTCACCATTCAACTTTTTTACTTGATATTCTTACTTTTTTTAAATATGAAAAAATGAGGACTGGAAACTTTCTGACTCTATGCTTATATGATAGTTCGCATATTATCATAGATCTAATTAACATGTACATTTCCTTACATGACAGCAATATTCTGAGAATCTTTTTAAAAAATTAATTCATTAATTTTAATTGGAGGCTAATTACTTTACAGTATTGTAGTGGTTTTTGCCATACATTGGCATGAATCAGCCATGAGTGTACATGTGTTCCCCATCTTGAACACCCGTCCCACCTCCCTCCCTGTCCCATCCTGAGAATCTTTTATGTATCCTCATACACCTCAGAATTAACATCACTTGGGAAATAGTCTAGTCTTTAAACTTTATAGTTGTTACGTGCATTAAAACTGTTCACCATTTTCCTTTTATGATGATATGTTTTAGGAATCTATTTAATGTTAAAGTAAAATCTGAATTTAATATTATGATAAGTTAAGTACATGCATAGTTTTAATATTTTCTCCTCTGAATTTAGGTACAAGTTATGGAAGAGAAGTTAAAAGCAGCTAATATTCAAACCAGTGAATCAGAGACAAGGTTGTATAAAAAGTGTCAAGATCTGGAAACTCTAATACAGGAGAAAGAAGACATCATTCAAAACTTGGAATTGCAACTTGAAGAGCAGGTTAGAAAGTATCTGATCTCAAAGAGTCCTAAATATGTGCATTCATTTATGCATAATTGCAAAGATTAAAAAGGGAAAGCCTAAATTTCTAAATTTTGGTCAGAAATCTCACTTGGTAACCCGTAAGATTACATCACATTTACTGGTGAAAAGTGCAAGTTAAATACATTATTTTTAAGTCCAGAAAAATTCCAAGGCAGTACCTACCACTTTCTGGATGTGAATCTTTATGTTGGAAACACTTGGTTATCAGCAGGCATTTATGCCTGTAAAATGTTTCCAATAAATCTTTGCTTTAGATTGTTAGGGTATTAGAAATGTTTATGGAAGGTTAAATTTTAAACATTGTTTGACACTAATCCTCCTGCTTAGAAATGTGTACACTGTTTTTAAAATACTTTATTGAGATCAAATTTATAGTATTTATTTTAAAAAAATTTTTTAAGAAAAAAATTTCATTAAGGTTATTAACCTAAAAAGTCATTTAGCATCAATTAGATATAACCACTATAAAATTATTCAATGATTAATCATTTATTTTTAGCATTTTTATTCATTTCTCTGGATGTCACTGTTGCTTTAGATCTGTGGTTTTCAGCCCCCACCAACCGGTATTTGTATGATCGTCACATTCTCAGTAGTTTTGTGACCATAGCCAGATTTAAAGGTTGGCAGATGTGAGCTGTGCTCAGCTGCTAAGTCGTGTCCTACTCTTTACAACCCCATGGACTGTAGACTGCCAGGCTTCTCTGTCCATGGAATTTTCCAGGCAAGAATACTGAAGATGTTTCCCATTTCCTTTTCCTAGATGTGAGCTAGAGTTTCTCAATCTTTATTTTTTGTGATTCTTTTAAAACTATAGCATTTGAGGGGAAAGCAAGCCATATCCCAGAGGAGATTCTAATTCTCCTCTCACTAAGCTGGTTGACTTCTATTCCATGTTCTAAATCATAGTGTTTCCAGAAATGGTTTATTTTATTGATAAATTCAGTGGATTGATTTTGGCATATGACCTTTCAGAGAAAGACTAGCAGATGTTAAAACTAGAAAAATATATTTGTGCTTTTATTATTCTGTCTGCTGGACAGCCATTCTCATTTTATCCTCTTTTTGGTAATTTAAAGGTAGACATCTTAACTTGGAAACAAGTTTTAAGTAGACTTGCCTTTCATATCTGTAACTGTAATATTTCCAGGCCAGTGAGCTTATGTTTGAACTAAACAAACTACTAATGTTATTTCAGAAACAAATAAGGATTCAAGAAGCTAAAATAATAGAAGAGAAAGCAGCTAAGATCAAAGAATGGGTAACAGTTAAGTTGAATGAGGTATTTATTGCCATATTTATCTTTTCCTAACCTTTTCTTTCCTTCAAATAGATCAGTCATCAGAATATCTGAAACAAAATTTTGATCAGTTGGTGGTGCTGCTGGCTTTTGATTAATACAAGATAGGTAGCTCTCACTTTAATGGCTTATATAATTCTAAAATTAAAAAAGGATTGATAGCATCATGATAATCAGTCTTAAGTAGCCTCATTCTAATCAGTTGACTTTAGTTCTAAATAGTTAACTTTAAGTAATTAGAGAATAATAAGTGAGAATATTAATTTCTCATAAAATTAATGTATTCAATATTATCTGAGTGGTACACATTATTTAGTTTATATGTCAGACTAAATGCTGAAATAATTTGGTTTAAAATAATTTTACAGTGGTAAAGGCATAGGGGTGAAAAACACTGAAAACTTTTAGGTCTGGAAAGAATAAATATTAAAATCATAATTATCTAGGTTAATGATCTATGCTGATAAATTCATCTGATATTTAGTTATTTCTTTTATATTTTGTTTATGTTTAATTAGCTATTAACATGCTCTCAATGTTATAATTTACTGGTACATTTTAGAAATTCTTATCACTGTTTACAAGAAAACGATTATTTTCTTTTAGTTGGAATTGGAGAATCAGAATCTTCGTTTAATCAACCAAAACCAATCTGAAGAGATGAAAACAATACAGTCAAAACTACAAGGTATGAGCACTTGACTAAGGTAACCTAATTCGGTTAATTTGCCTATGTAGAATTTTACTGTTGAGCACTTGAAGTATGACTTGTGCAACTTAAGGAACTGAACTTTACATTTTACTTAATTTGAATTGATTTAAATTTAAATAGCCACTTGTCCAGGTGAGCACAGCTAGACAGTAGCGAATAACCCAAAGAGGGTAATTTGAACACTTAATTTTGGGGTATGTTTACTTAATCAGTCTTGTTGTTTTCTATTTTCATTTTATAGCATTGTGCTCATTGGTGATTGAAATTCTTACAACCCGAATATTTTGCACAAAATTTTATGTGAATAAACTCTTTGCATTTTCCAATGCTTAGGCCTGTTTTCTTTTTAACTCCAAAGCCAATGGATGGATGATAGAGTTAAAGATAGAGATTTACTTATTAATATGCTATTGGTGTGATAGCCATGCAAGTACACATATAGCTGATGAGAAGGTAGGTCACCAGGGTATTTAGATTGCGCTTCTTAGACTGATGGCCTAGGTTAGTGCTTTTCAAACTTTTATTTAGCAGCAGAACCCTTTCTTTTTTTAATGAGTGACTTTTTAAAAAACAGGTTTAATTTATTTTTTAGATTTTTGGTTGTACCCTGTGGCATGTGGGATCTTAGTTCCCTGTCTAGGGATTGAACCCACAACCCCTGCATTGGAAGGCAGAGTCTTAAACACTGGACTGCTGGGGGTCGCAAAGAGTCGGACACAACTGAGTGACCGAAGTGAACTGAACTAGTTTCATGGGGGGTGTTGATTATAGGATTTGTGAAAGCATTTTGTCTACTGCATGTTAATATCTACTGCTGTCATTCTGTAAAGGGAAAAGACTCCTGTTTTTTCTTTCTTAATATTTCTGATATGAGATGTGTGCAAGTTTTTCCCACACTAAGCAATTATCCAGTTCTCAACAGACACCGAATAGGAGTCCTACAAATTTAACTTACTTCTGACATTATCTACTTGGATAGCCCCAGATCCCTCAGCCCCACAACACTACCCACCTCTACCCTGGTCAGGCACTGAACACACTTAAATACAGAGGGATATTCTTGCTTCTGTCCAACAGACTGTAAATCCAGGGTTCCCAAGATCCCTTCCTTGGGTTCAATAATTTGCTAAAAAGGGTCACAGAACTCAGTGTACTCCCTAGGTTACTGGTTTATTACAAAGGATGTAACTCAGGAAGAGCAGATAGAGGAGATGCACAGGGCAAGGTGTGGGAGGAGGGGCACAGAGCTTCCAGGCTCTCACCAGGTAGAACACCCTCCCAGCACCTCCATGTGGTCACCAACTTGGAGCATCCTGAACCCTCTCCTTCTGAGATTTTATGGGGGTTTCACTATGTAGGGATGCATGATTGAGGAAATCATTGGCCACTGGTGATCAGTTCAACCTCCAGCCCCTTTCTTCCTCCCCTGAGGTCAGAGGTAGGGGGTGGAGGGTGAGGCTGAAATTTCTAATCATCTCATGATTTGGTTGGTTCCCCTGGCAACCCCATCCTGAGGCCATCTCAGGGCTTTCCAGAAATCACCTCATTAATATATATTCAGAAGTGTTTGAAAGGGCTTGTTATGAAAACAAAAGACATTTTTATCACTCTTAGGAAATTCCAAGGGTTTTAAGAGCTGTGTGCCAGGAACCATGGCTGAAGACCAAAAATGTCACACATTTCCTCTACCTATATAATATAAAAAATTGGTGTTCCTCTGGAATTCCAAATTTATAAGTAAAGCTTTAGGTCTTCATGTTGTTCACCCTCTTTGAAATAGATCGTATGTACTAAGTCTAATTTGGCTTGCAATTCTAGTCCTCACTGGTAGCCTTTTAGTTTTGGAGGCTAAGGATTGTTGATCCTTGGAACCTAGGTGTTACTGGAGAAGAATATCATCTGAGCCACCAGGGAAGCCCAGATATGATACAGTACTTTCAAAATATCTGTGTGTGTATGTGATTATTGAAATATCATGAATTAGTTCTGTGAGTTAGTTCTATGGTCAATATGAAAATATTAAAAGATATATCTGAAGGAGGACACTGTTTAAAGATATTTTTGTATCTCTACTCAATTATCAGTTACTATTAACTTACCCTTTGGTGCTCTTTCAGAGTTGAGAATTAATTTCTTGGAAACTTTTCTTACTATCACTGAAAACTCCATGTTTTTAATCTTATAAGCAGCAGTGTTAGAAGTCCCAGGAGATGAATTAAACCCATGATTAGAAGGCAATGGCAACCCACTCCAGTACTCTTGCCTGGAAAATCCCATGGATGGAGGAGACTCGTAGGCTGTATTCCATGGGGTCACAAAGAGTCGGACACTTACTGTGCGACTTCATTTTCACTTTTAGTATTGCAGAAGGAAATGGCAGCCCACTCCAGTGTTCTTGCCTGGAGAATCTCAGGGACGGCGGAGCCTGGTGGGCTGCAGTCTGTGGGGTCGCACAGAGTCGGACATGACTAAAGTGACTTAGCAGCAGCAGCAGCAGCAGATGCTTTCCATCAGGCTTCCCTGGTAGATCAGTTGGTAAAGAATCCGCCTGCAGTGCAGGAGACCCTGGTTTGATTCCTGGGTCAGGAAGATCCCCTGGAGAAGGGACAGGCTACCCACTCCAGTATTCCTGGGCTTTGCCTTGTGGCTCAGCTGGTAAATAATCCTCCTGCAAAGCAGGAGACTTGGGTTCGATCCCTGGGTTGGGAAGATCCCCCGGAGAAGGGAAAGGCTACCCACTCCAGTATTCTGGCCTGGAGAATTCCATGGGATCACAAAGAGTTGGACACAACTGAGCGACTTTCACTTTCACTAGGTGCTTGAGTAATCACTCACCTAGCTATCTGAATTCTCTGTCTAGAAACTTCCCCCTTCCCTTTTTTCCCTCTGAGTGATTAAGGTTCTCCATATCATGGTCATAGGATAAGCCCCTTTATTTGCTCTCTTATTAGAAGCACACTGAAAGCTATGGTAAGCAAAAGTTATGCCAGTGATCATGTGATATTTGCCCCAGTGATCATCTAAATTATCCTGGGTTGTCTTGACAACCAAGATCTCATTCCCATTTTCTCACTATTAGTAGCATTACCCAACAATCAAATTTTATCAGTACATACTTGATTGGTATTTACTAGTACTTGATACTGCAAGAAGCTGTAACTCTCTAGTTGTTTATATCTGGATTTTTGTTTGTTTGTGGCTTGTTTGATAACTGACTACTTTTAAAAGGATTAGAAAGTTTCCTCTTTGCAGTTAAAAAATATTTTGTACCATCAAACTATATAAGCGATATTAAACATTGGTGTGTGGTGCTCGACATTGAGGGTTCCAAGTTATTATACAGAAATAAAGATGAACTTTAGGCTTTTTTCTGGTTTAAGAAGTGATTTATCCATGTTTTTATTTGTGCTTTGGTTCTCTGTTTAACAAACTGTTAAGAAAAATTTGAATCTTGATTTCGATTAATGGTCTTGTAGAAGTTCAAGGAAAGAAGTCAGTTGTTTCCACACCAAAGCTTTCAGAAGGCCAGCGTCTGAGCAGTCTGACCTTTGGGTGCTTTTTGTCCCGAGCAAGGAGTCCTCCTCAAGTTGTAAAATCTGAGGAAACAAGCAAGATATCATCTAAAGAACCTGAGTTCACAGAAGGAAAAGATATAGAAGGTATTTATGGACTAGAGGAATTTACTTTAACATTTTTTTAAAAGGAAAAATCTTTTGTTAAGATTAATACAAGTTTCAGATTAGGAGTGTGACCTTCCTATTCATTATTTAAAATAGAAAAAATTATCTAATATTCAATATGAAATTAAATATGATGCAGCAAACTCACAAAGAAAAAGAACACCAGATAAAAATTTAGTTAACTGCTTTCATTTCCCTTTATTGCCTCAAAGAAGAAAGTATTTGCCACATGTTCAAACTCTGGACCTATGTGCAGATTTGTACCCTTCTTTTAGTCTTAAAGCCCTTCTAAATTTTGCTTTATTTGGCTTCTGGCTTTGTCAACACCAGTGTGACTTCTCCCAAATATTTTAGAGAGACTTGAACTTGCATCTTTTCTATTTTCAGCTCCTGCTTCCTTCCTCCAAAGGAGAAAAATTATAGCCTAAGAGCTGTCTCTATGCTTGGTTATGAACTTCTGAAAACTATATAATGTTTTTCCACTCAGAAGGTTCCTTTGGTACTTGCTTTTATGCCATTTACGTGGATTTTTTTTTTTTTTTTTTGAGAAGTTATTTTCACTTTTTCCCCACTTTCTAACTTTCTCACTTTCAGTTCATTACAGCTCGGTTCAGCTGAGGTTGCCTGGACTGTAGCTCTTTCTTGTCTGCAAATTTAACAGACCACCTGATACCAATCTGTGGAGCCTGTATAGCCTTAATTACGAAGATCCTGTCTGTGTTTTCATGTTTTCAAAGTTTTTCTTTTGTCCTCTTCAAACTAAATTTTAAGTTCATTGTTTATGAAGTCGATGGTTCATTCTGTTAGTTATGTTATAAACAAAAATAAGCCATGTCTAAAGACATTCTTAAAGACTGATATTTTTATTTATAAAGATACATTTTGTAGTTATGATTAAACCAAAAGTAGAGTGAGTAAAGCTTTTCTCTGTGTATGTTTTCTTTATGGTTTTGCATATTTCATGTGTTGAGCTTGGGAATAAAGGTTTTTTTAAACAACAGCTTTATATTTATTATGTTTAAATTTACTTATGATTTTGAAATTTAGTAGAAAGAGGGTTGTCATTTTTTTTTGCTTCTGAAATAGAATTTTTCCAGTGGCTGCTATCTTTGATAGTCATTGTGGCCCTGTGTTTTGTTTTGCTTCTTGTATTATCTCTCCTTGGTCTACTGTCAGTTTTTTCCTCCATGTTTCTTTGTAAAAAGCAGTTTCATTTTGATACTATTCTGTTGAGTGTAAGGGCATTGTAGTCCATAGGAAGCTTATAGTTTTCAAACTTGGGTTTAAAAAAGACATTGAACTAAAAAAGGGTAATGTAAATCAACTTGATTCAAATGAAAATTCCAGTCTGTACAGTGTAGATACATAAAGCTAAATATACAGAAAGACCTGTATGATTAAAGACAGCATGCCAATATACTGTATGCTTTTCTAGAGATGGAAATTCCAGAAAAATCTGTTGATAACCAAATTCAAGAAAACAGCCGAGGTCAGAGAACACTGCATCAAGGCCCTTGCACGTCAGAGCAGAGTCGTAAAACAAGGACAAGCTTTGTGATGGATGGTGGCAAATCCCAGAATTCTGGGGCTCCCGGGAGTGACTGGAGTTCTGATGAGGAAGATGGGAGCAAAGGAAGATCCAAGTCCAGGTACACGTCTACCCTTTCCAGCCACACATCAGAGGAGGGGGTCCAAAGTAGCAGAATGGGCAGTGAGACATACCTCACAGCCTCTGACGACAGCAGTTCAATATTTGAAGAAGAGACCTTTGGCATAAAGAGACCGGAACACAAGAAGCTGTATTCTTGGCAACAGGAGGCACAGTGGAAGGCTCAGAATTGTCCTCTCGGAAAGGGAAATTCCGAGTCAAGGAGAAAGGAGCGTGATAGTTCCTCAGACGAACTCAATAAAAAATTTCAGTCTCAGAGGTTGGATTATTCGTCTTCCTCGAGTGAAACTAACACCCCAAGCCCTATTCTGACCCCAGCTTTGAGTCCAAAGCATCCTAACCCACTCCTTGGAAAAGGCACAGAACTAGGACCTTCCTCCACTCTGCCACCCCCCAAATTAAGGATTCCTAATATTTTCAGCTTAAGCATCGCACTAGCCAAAAGGCACCTAAGCCAGCCACAGTTAAGTTCCGACAGGATGTTTGGCACAAACAGAAATGCTATAAGCATGATACGGCCACTGAGACCTCAGGAAACAGATCTTGATCTCGTTGATGGTGACAATACAGAAATTTTAGAGACTATGGACACTAATTGTGATGATGGATTATTTTCCTACGACTGCTTGGAATCCCCATGTTCTGAGGACCAGGAAGCCTGCGACTCAGCAAAGAAAGCAGCCTGTGGCAAACCTCCAACTCCACCTCTGCACCGGTTTCCCTCTTGGGTAAATTATGTTGTTGTGTGCAGTGCACACACGTTTGTTTTTTTCTCAGCACTCATTTTCAGGTTTTACTTTACTTCTTTTCCTGTTTCTTTTCCACTCCAGCTTTGTTCTGACAGTTCCTAGTTTTTAGAATTCAATTTTCCCTTCTCTTTTCCTCTGAATCAGTTGAGAAATAAGACACAAGGGTAAGACAAACGGGAGATCTAGATGTTGCCTTTATTACTGATAAAACAGATTTTAGAGAACTAGCGGGGACAGGAGCCAATATTGCACCTAGGAAATTGCTGGATTTTGCCACCCCAGCGCAGGTAGTGTTGGACCAACTGCCGCAGACTCCCTCCAGTGAGGCCCAGCTTCCCTGAAGCTCATGGTCTAGAGAAAGAACAAATGGTTGTTTTTGTGCAACAGCTGCTTCTCAAGAGAAAGGAAAGGGGAAGGCGCTGGTCTCTGCATGTCCAGTTTTCCTTCTGGGCATTCCAGTCACATTAAGCCACTCCTTTTTCTTAGAGAGGAGAAAATGAATGGTTGGCCAGAGATCAGGAATGTTCAATTTTCAGAGTGCCTTCCACATGGAAGAGGGCTTCTCAGGTGGCTTTAGTGGTAAAGAACCCACCTGCCAATGCAGAAGATGTAGGAGATTCGGGTTTGATCCCTGGGCTGGGAAGATCCCCTGGAGGAGGGCATGGCAACCCACTCTAGTCTTCTTGCCTGGAAAAGTCCATGGATGGGAGAGCCTGGCGGGCTACAGCCCATAGGGTTGCAGAGAGCTGGGTGCGACTGAAACGACCTAGCATACATGCATACCACGTGGAAATATCAGGGTGAGGAAAAACAGTTCTCTGTAATGGTGGGCAAATTCTGGACCAGGATACCTACTGGTCATCAAGTTTCAATCTTAATTCTTCACTTGATTGACTTTAAGAGAAATTTAATTATACTCGTCATGAGCTTATCAGTCCATTGCTTTAACCAAAAGCATCTTCCTGTATCTAGAATAGTTTGAAATTTCTTCCATTGAAACATTGACCATTAATATAATAATTAACCTATTAATTGTGTGATTCTTAGGCTTCCTGATGGCTCAGACAGTAAAGAATCATCCTACAATACAGAAGACTTGGGTTCGATCACTGGGTCAGGAAGATCTCCTGGAGAAGGAAATGGCACCCCACTCCAGTATTCTTGCCTGGGGAATCCCATGGACAGAGAAGCCTGGTGGGCTATGATCCATGGGGTCACAAGGAGTCAGATATAACCGAAGTGACTAACACTTTCACTTTCTTGGGAATCACTAGATTAAGAAAATTCTTCCTGAGACCTCCCTGATGATCCAGTGTTTAGGAGTCCACCTTCCAATTGTAAGGGATGGGCATTCAATCCTTGACTGGGGAACTGAGACCCCACATGCTCCAGGCAACTAAGCCCACGAGGTGCAACTAGAGAGCCCATGTGCCACATGAAGACCCAGCACAGCCCCCCAAATAAATTCATGAAAATAATTTTAAAAAATCTTTCTATATTTGAAACAAAGTGAAGTTATCTGTTTTGTAGATTGAAGTTTTCCTTCACCTACTGACATAGTTTAACCTTTAGCCTCAAGAGAATCATCTGAGTGGCAGGATTTTGAGGTTTTCAGAGTCATGTTCTGTTATTATTTTTTTGAGGTTTTCAGAGTCATGTTCTGTTATTATTTTTTATTTAGTGACCAATGCAGTTTTAAGCAAATAAGGCAATTATGTTTTCCTACTATAAATTCAGACCTTGAGATGTATCTCTCTTACTTACTTTTAAAAGAACATTTCATTGCAAAGTCCACTTGAAACCACCTGCAGTTCGTTACTAAATTCTGGATAACATAAAAAATGGACATTATTGGCACCTGAATCTCTGGAATTCCAATTATGTTACCCTCTAGGCAGTTAGGAGTTGAAATTTTGCTGCTTTTATTATGTTGAGATTATGTTGGCAATTTAGGCTAGTCTTTCACATTCATTTTACTTGGCAAACCATTTTTACCGCTTTTTTGCCTTTCTCGCTTCACTTTATTTTCTGAAGCTGTCCGGTTCTGAAAAAGTAGTATTGCTTTGCAGAAGCCTTGCAGCACATTGGCCAAGTTTGAGGTTTTATTTCTGTTTGTTGGGTATTTTCATGTTTCACGTTAAAGAGGTATATTCTAATCACCTTAATTTATGAAAGTTTATTTTAAGGATTTTTAGGGGTTTATTTTAAGGCAGTTTTAAGGCATAGCCCACCGTTATTGAACTGAAATATCGTTCAAAAATACAACAGTCACTCCAGTAGATCATGTGATGATTCGGCAGCACCTCTGATGGTCAGCAGCTTAGAAACAGGTGACACGCATTGTCCCTGGCCCCATGGCTCAGCTTGCCCTCTCCTGTCTGCAGTGACTGTCTGCTTCTCTCACGACTGCTGACTATCACCTTTGCCTCTCTCATGGCTTCTAAGTACCTCACTTACTGTCTTATTTTTATATGTCTTTTTGTTCTGTCCGCTCTGCTATTTGTCTCTGTGTGTATCTCACCATCACACTGTCAGAAAAGCTGCCTCTGATTCATTCCGTCAGTGACTCTTCAATCTAAAGTGTCTCAGATGATTAGAGAATTCATGCACATTGCTTCAAAGCCCCTGGCTAGCATAGTCCTAAAGAGGACTGCCTGAGTTGCCTACTGTGTCCTGACCCAGACAGTTGTGCAGGTTAGGTGTGTTACAAAGTTCTGGACATGGTGATCTATGTGTGAGGGACAGCCTGGAGTCCCTTTTCTCATAGGGACAGGGCTAATAGCCTTCCAGTACCCATTTGAGAAATCTCAGAGAAGAAGAAAAAACAAAATAACCTATTTTTGGAATAAGACTGTATAAATTCTATTACAGTTCTCAAATTCACTTATTATGTGACTTCAGGTGTTTCTTCAACTTCATTTGAAGTTTCTGACTTCAAGTTTTGGCTTTCTCTTTTTCTTTAACCATATTCTAGAATGGTAGATTGTTAAAGATAATATTTGTGTGTAGTGAAAGATAATAAATGGTTTCTGGCTTTATGTTACGGCCATTCAAGGTTTTCTTTTTCTTGAACCATGTTCTGAAATCATGGCATATTAATGGTGGTGTTTACAAATAGTCATTGGTTGTGAACAAGCTTACTTTTTTCCTGTCTCTTCAAAATAATTTAAAATACTAAACAAAAATTTGGGAACAAAGATAACGGAGTGACTAATGGATGGAAGAAATTCTGCGGTGCTGTTCACAGTGGCATATTTTAGTTGGCACTGGTGACAGTTGTAGAATAGTGCTGTACTTTGGTGACTGTTAAATGAAGAACAAATGAAAAACATATGTATTGAAAGCAATTGCTTCTTGGCTTCAAATATCCAGCTTAAATCTCTCTTTTACATTAGGAAAGCCGAATTTATGCTGTAGCCAAATCAGGCATTCGAATGTCTGAGGCCTTCAGTATGGAGAATGTTCATAAAAGTAAGTGTTTTTGCATGCTGCATCATGAATGAACCTTGAGCACTTTGTGGTAATTGAAATAAGCAGTCACAAAAGACAAACACTGTGTGAGTCCATTTATATGAGGCATCCAAAGGAGTCAAATTCATAGAATCAGAAAGCAGAGTTGTGGGTCCTAGGGGTTACGAAGTATTGGGGAAGGGGAGCAGTCGCTTAGTGAGTATAGAGTTTCAGATTTTCAAGATACAAATGTTTTGGAGATCTGATTGACAACAGTATGAATATGCTTAACACTAACTGAACTCAAAGGTGGTTAAGATGGTAAATATTCTCTTATGTGTTTTTTACTGTAATAAAAACATTTTTTTAAAGAATAAGTGATTTTGTATTGCCATTTCACTAGCCAAGAATTTCCTAAATGTCTAAAGTCATTTGAATAAATACAGTTTTGCCAACTTTCAGAAAATGCTTTCTGAAGTTGCTGATTTATATTTTAAAATTGAACTTCATGTTAGTATAGGGGCACATTGATGTTCAACTCTCATGTAGCGAGTATCTCATGATTTTACCCCAAAGAAGCTAAAGCCTGGACACTGGAATTTCAGCTGTTTAAGTTGTAATAATATTGATCTCTATGTCTTCTTTTTCCAGAGTTTAAAATACATTCCTCCTTTCTTTGTTCGAAAATTTATTATAGAAAAAAATACACGCTCATTTTGAAAAATAAAACCAAACCACAAAGAACTGTCTGAAATAAAAAGAGACATTTTTCTATAGTTCCTTCCTACTGGCCCCTTCCTTTCCTATCTGTTAGAGGTAACCATTAATGTTCTATTCCTTTTTGGCTATCTATCATCAATTTTTGCCACTCAAGAAATATATTCTAACCTTTCCATTTGAGGTTCACCTGCTAAAGGATTAAAAGTGATGATATTTTAACACTGGGTCATCAATAGGGCTCTGAATAATCAGAGAATATCTTCACAGGGTACTGCTTACTGAATCAGTCAGTAGGTATCTGTACTCATTTCCGCCCAGCCTGAGCTGAATGGAGATACCAAAGAAACAAAAGCTAAGATCCTCACTTTCAAAGAGGTTATCAGCTAGTTGGGGAGCTAGCACACTTGGGTATGTAATGAAGATGCCATCGTTCTTAAAGTAGGCTGTATAATGAATATCATGTGTTCATCCAGTGTCTCTTTAATTAGAAATTTTGTTAATTCATATTCATAAGAAATAGACCTAAGTGCTAGTTAGATCTTTTTCTTTTTCAAATCATTTTGTTTTCTGTTTCAGATTCTGTTGCAATGCTTTCCTACACCACATCAGGACTTTATACATCTCTGATATACAAGAACATGACAACCCCAGTGTATACAACTTTGAAGGGGGTAACTCATTATTGTTAAACATGTGGGTCTCTTCATGGTGGATCAAAAAACTGTTTATTCAAGCTCCAAATTCCACTCTTGACATTTTACATAAACTCCCTTTATAGGGTGTTTTAGAAGTTCACACTAGCACATTATTAAAAGAGAAGCAATGGAAAAATCTCGAGAAGATACTTATTTTAATCAGAGTAATAGAGGTCAGATATGCTCCATTTTTGTTATGCTGCATGTGAGCCTCTACCCCATCCATAACTGTTAATTGTTTAAAGGAAATAGTGTTAATGGTGTAAAGAAAACAGCTAATTTAGAAAGCTCTTCAAATCACTGCCAGGGTTCCCCTCCCTTGTGTGAAGTGCCTGATTAAAATAAGTATTATCAGAAAAAAAAGCATCAGATATGAACAGCCTTATGGTCTTAGGAATCTTTATCATTTACAAATGCCTTGCTGATTGGAATTTGGAATTTAACAAGTGTGACTTTGATAATAGCAAAATGCTTTCTTTTATTCCTTAAAAAAATCTTATTCCATAACTTCTGGTACCTAAATAGAGAGGTAACTTTAAAGATGGACACACAGGGAGGCTGTTTTGTTTCTCTTTAGAAGGCGACCCAGATAAGCAGCANTTACATTAGGAAAGCCGAATTTATGCTGTAGCCAAATCAGGCATTCGAATGTCTGAGGCCTTCAGTATGGAGAATGTTCATAAAAGTAAGTGTTTTTGCATGCTGCATCATGAATGAACCTTGAGCACTTTGTGGTAATTGAAATAAGCAGTCACAAAAGACAAACACTGTGTGAGTCCATTTATATGAGGCATCCAAAGGAGTCAAATTCATAGAATCAGAAAGCAGAGTTGTGGGTCCTAGGGGTTACGAAGTATTGGGGAAGGGGAGCAGTCGCTTAGTGAGTATAGAGTTTCAGATTTTCAAGATACAAATGTTTTGGAGATCTGATTGACAACAGTATGAATATGCTTAACACTAACTGAACTCAAAGGTGGTTAAGATGGTAAATATTCTCTTATGTGTTTTTTACTGTAATAAAAACATTTTTTTAAAGAATAAGTGATTTTGTATTGCCATTTCACTAGCCAAGAATTTCCTAAATGTCTAAAGTCATTTGAATAAATACAGTTTTGCCAACTTTCAGAAAATGCTTTCTGAAGTTGCTGATTTATATTTTAAAATTGAACTTCATGTTAGTATAGGGGCACATTGATGTTCAACTCTCATGTAGCGAGTATCTCATGATTTTACCCCAAAGAAGCTAAAGCCTGGACACTGGAATTTCAGCTGTTTAAGTTGTAATAATATTGATCTCTATGTCTTCTTTTTCCAGAGTTTAAAATACATTCCTCCTTTCTTTGTTCGAAAATTTATTATAGAAAAAAATACACGCTCATTTTGAAAAATAAAACCAAACCACAAAGAACTGTCTGAAATAAAAAGAGACATTTTTCTATAGTTCCTTCCTACTGGCCCCTTCCTTTCCTATCTGTTAGAGGTAACCATTAATGTTCTATTCCTTTTTGGCTATCTATCATCAATTTTTGCCACTCAAGAAATATATTCTAACCTTTCCATTTGAGGTTCACCTGCTAAAGGATTAAAAGTGATGATATTTTAACACTGGGTCATCAATAGGGCTCTGAATAATCAGAGAATATCTTCACAGGGTACTGCTTACTGAATCAGTCAGTAGGTATCTGTACTCATTTCCGCCCAGCCTGAGCTGAATGGAGATACCAAAGAAACAAAAGCTAAGATCCTCACTTTCAAAGAGGTTATCAGCTAGTTGGGGAGCTAGCACACTTGGGTATGTAATGAAGATGCCATCGTTCTTAAAGTAGGCTGTATAATGAATATCATGTGTTCATCCAGTGTCTCTTTAATTAGAAATTTTGTTAATTCATATTCATAAGAAATAGACCTAAGTGCTAGTTAGATCTTTTTCTTTTTCAAATCATTTTGTTTTCTGTTTCAGATTCTGTTGCAATGCTTTCCTACACCACATCAGGACTTTATACATCTCTGATATACAAGAACATGACAACCCCAGTGTATACAACTTTGAAGGGGGTAACTCATTATTGTTAAACATGTGGGTCTCTTCATGGTGGATCAAAAAACTGTTTATTCAAGCTCCAAATTCCACTCTTGACATTTTACATAAACTCCCTTTATAGGGTGTTTTAGAAGTTCACACTAGCACATTATTAAAAGAGAAGCAATGGAAAAATCTCGAGAAGATACTTATTTTAATCAGAGTAATAGAGGTCAGATATGCTCCATTTTTGTTATGCTGCATGTGAGCCTCTACCCCATCCATAACTGTTAATTGTTTAAAGGAAATAGTGTTAATGGTGTAAAGAAAACAGCTAATTTAGAAAGCTCTTCAAATCACTGCCAGGGTTCCCCTCCCTTGTGTGAAGTGCCTGATTAAAATAAGTATTATCAGAAAAAAAAGCATCAGATATGAACAGCCTTATGGTCTTAGGAATCTTTATCATTTACAAATGCCTTGCTGATTGGAATTTGGAATTTAACAAGTGTGACTTTGATAATAGCAAAATGCTTTCTTTTATTCCTTAAAAAAATCTTATTCCATAACTTCTGGTACCTAAATAGAGAGGTAACTTTAAAGATGGACACACAGGGAGGCTGTTTTGTTTCTCTTTAGAAGGCGACCCAGATAAGCAGCAGCCCGTTCCTGGATGACTCCTCTGGGTCAGAAGAAGAAGACAGTTCAAGATCCAGCTCCCGGACTTCGGAGTCAGACTCTCGCAGTCGGAGTGGGCCAGGGAGCCCCAGAGCCTTGAAGCGAGGTAAGGGAAGGTTGCACACACACAAGACAGCTCCAAATAGTTCAGGATATTTAGTGGGGATTTTATCTCTACAATAGGACTTTAAAAAATAATCTCAAAGTACTGCTTTCCACTCATGCATGCTAAGTCACTTGTCATGTCCGACTGTTTACGACCCTATGGACTGTAGCCTGCCAGGCTCCTCTGTTCCTGGGATTCTCCAGGCAAGAATACTGCAGTAGGCTGCCATGCCCTCCTCCATGGGATCTTCCTGACCCAGGGGTCTCTTACATCTCTTGCAATTGGCAGGTAGGGTTTTTTTTTTTAACACCACTAGCACCACTGGGAAGCCTTATAGTGAAAAGAATATTTACCGAGGACTAAGACACATATTTTAGTCCTAATCCTCTTCTGAATTTTCTTTGTGATTGCAGACAAGATAATCTATTTTTTCAAAGCTTAGCTATAAAAGAGAGATCACTTTGTTACAGGAATAAAGGGAAATACTTGGCTTAAATGAGGTTTCTCTTTTATAGTTACTTTTTGACTTTGAATAATTTATAGTACAGATGGACTTATTTTAGCTTAATTCATTACACTGCTAAATGGCAGAGAATACACCTAAAAATGTGGTGGTTCATCTGCTATTAAGAAAACTTACTTTGGGCAGGTTGACAATTTTTGTGGATTTTGAAGAAATGTTCAGCGTAGATACAGGTTCTAGAGAGAGTCAGTCATATTAAATGATATCTGTATTTTACAAAAGCCTTTAATGTGGCACAGCATGTTGGTTTTCAAACTGTTCCATGGAACCCCTGTGTACTCCCAAGCCCCTCAGCATCAACAGGAGCTGTTCACCTCTCATAGATTTAATATGTTGGCTTCCGTTGGTCTCTGCTACTGCCTTGCCCCCTTGACAGCTGCAATCAGGTAGCACACTTTTGCTCAGAACACTGCAAAGACTCCTTATACTGACTATAAGGTAGTACATGATTCTCTGATGTCTTTGACCTCATCTCCTCCTTTCTCCTCTCTTATCAGCTCTGGCCACCCAGACCCTTTTGCTATTCCTGGAACATACCAGGTATGCTTTGCTTTCAGGACCTATGCACTGAGTGTTTGCTCTACCTGGTATTCTTCCCCCAGGTGTCATTATGGCCAGTTCCTTTTCTCCTCTTCAGTGCTTGGTTCGGACACTGCCTTCTCAATGAGCTCTACCCTGACCACACTATTCCAATACAGTCCTTTACTCTTCTCCAACTGCTAGCACTTTTTATTTCCCTTAGTTGGCTCTATGGTTTATTTCTCCATAGCATTTGCTCTCTGTTTTTTGTCCGTCTCCCCTAGCTAGAATCTGTGTTCCACAAGGACAGAAATTTGTTTTGTCCTCTGCTCTTTCCCTAGCATCTTGAGGCGAAGAGCCTGAGATTTGCACTCCAGCATTGCTTCTGCCTATCTGTTTGACTTTGGACACATCCTTTAATCTGTGGACCTTAGTCTCCTTAGAGAATGAGGGCCTGAACCAGAATGATCTCTGAGGTCCTTGGTAGATTGAAATTTCTGTTATTCTTTGAAAAATAAAGATACTACTTTTATCACATCCATTACTTGGCTTAGTCAAATAAATTAGAAGAATAATATAGTGAAATTATCCTAACATTGGCTCTTAAATGTTAATAGACACTTTAAAAATTGCCAGATACTATAATGAGTAATGACTTAAGTTCTTGATTTTATTTAATATTTTCAAAATCTCCAATTGGAGTGACTCTGCATTGTGACTTGCAACTTGCAAGTTGTCTTCTAAAATGGCAAGTGAATTATTGTGAAAAATGTTCCTTTGAATTTTGCATTATAGCTTCTGGCAAATGAAATGGTCTGTTTATGTCTTTTTTATTGCTTCTCTTTTATGAAAGATTTTCAAAATCTATACATTAGTAGTATTGGACTCCTATGTTCTTTTAACATGATGTTACTTTAGAATGATTACAAAAATTAATTGTAATAAAGTAAGATCATACAAATCTTGATAAATTAAGGGTCAACATTTGTTTGCCTACATGTGCACATGCTCTGTGTGCTCAGGTGCCTCAATCGTGTCCGACTCTGTGATCCCATGGACTGCAGCCTGCCAGGCTCCTCTGTCCATGGGATTTTTCAGGCAAGAATACTGGAGTGGGTTGCCATTTCCTCCTCCAGGGGATCTTCCCAACTCAGTGATTTGCCTACATGTGAATATGTAAATATACATATTTTTAATTCTTAATAAAACATATTCTTAGACTATTACGTACATTTTATATATGTGAAAATAGCTGTATTTACAGTCATACCAAAATATTATTTATGTTTCTTTGACTTCCTTGGAGATTTGCATGATAACTGTTCTTAACCCTTTAGTTCTGTTTTCTGCCTTAAAGGTACTTCATGGTCAAAGGCATGGAGTACATCTAGTCTAGGAAGGGTGATAATTTGGGATATGGGTGTATTTCTTAGGAAAACTGACAAAACCAGTATTTGGACCATCCAATTACTAAATATTGACTTGATTTATTTCTTTTCATCTAGGTGTGTCTCTCTCTTCTGTGGCTTCTGAAAGCGATTATGCTATTCCCCCAGATGCTTATTCCACAGACTTGGAGTACTCACAGCCAGAGCAGAAGCTCCTGAAAACTTGCTCATCTTCCAGTGATAATGGGAAAAATGTAAACACTGAATCAGGGTTTTTTTTTTCTTTTTAATTAATGAATCTGTTAAGAGTCTCCAAAGAGAACTTTAAAAGTTTTTAAATCTCTTTAATTAGGAACCACTGGAAAAATCTGGCTACTTATTAAAAATGAGTGGTAAAGTCAAGACTTGGAAGCGGAGATGGTTTGTTCTTAAAGGTGGTGAATTACTTTACTACAAATCTCCGGTGAGTGGAAATTGCTCGTTATTTAGAACTGAATTCCTCAATCTATAAATCGGACTCCTGACTGATTTTCTTCCATGTAATGCAATTAATGAGACAAATCATTTCTTATTATGACTATTACAGGTAATCACTTTGCATTGGTTTTCTTCCCTTCATACAGAGTGATGTAATCAGAAAACCACAGGGCCATATTGAACTTAGTGCATCCTGCAGCATTTTAAGAGGGGATAACAAGCAAACAGTTCAGGTATTTTTTTTTTCTTTTTTATATCATGTAAAACTCAGTTGTCAATTATGTAAGCTAATAGAATAAGACTGAGTATTCAGTATTTTTTTATTCCATTTGGTGATCAGTTTGATGCCCCTAAAATGTGTGAAACCCTGGGACTTCTTAGTTAAAACTATGTTATAACCTGAGTTTATGTTAAGTAAGTCTCCACTGTATTTTCTTTGCCCTTGATCCCTTACACTGTTTGTTCCCACTCCTAACCCTCCCAGCCATTCTCAATTCTCAAGCTGTTANTCAGTGATTTGCCTACATGTGAATATGTAAATATACATATTTTTAATTCTTAATAAAACATATTCTTAGACTATTACGTACATTTTATATATGTGAAAATAGCTGTATTTACAGTCATACCAAAATATTATTTATGTTTCTTTGACTTCCTTGGAGATTTGCATGATAACTGTTCTTAACCCTTTAGTTCTGTTTTCTGCCTTAAAGGTACTTCATGGTCAAAGGCATGGAGTACATCTAGTCTAGGAAGGGTGATAATTTGGGATATGGGTGTATTTCTTAGGAAAACTGACAAAACCAGTATTTGGACCATCCAATTACTAAATATTGACTTGATTTATTTCTTTTCATCTAGGTGTGTCTCTCTCTTCTGTGGCTTCTGAAAGCGATTATGCTATTCCCCCAGATGCTTATTCCACAGACTTGGAGTACTCACAGCCAGAGCAGAAGCTCCTGAAAACTTGCTCATCTTCCAGTGATAATGGGAAAAATGTAAACACTGAATCAGGGTTTTTTTTTTCTTTTTAATTAATGAATCTGTTAAGAGTCTCCAAAGAGAACTTTAAAAGTTTTTAAATCTCTTTAATTAGGAACCACTGGAAAAATCTGGCTACTTATTAAAAATGAGTGGTAAAGTCAAGACTTGGAAGCGGAGATGGTTTGTTCTTAAAGGTGGTGAATTACTTTACTACAAATCTCCGGTGAGTGGAAATTGCTCGTTATTTAGAACTGAATTCCTCAATCTATAAATCGGACTCCTGACTGATTTTCTTCCATGTAATGCAATTAATGAGACAAATCATTTCTTATTATGACTATTACAGGTAATCACTTTGCATTGGTTTTCTTCCCTTCATACAGAGTGATGTAATCAGAAAACCACAGGGCCATATTGAACTTAGTGCATCCTGCAGCATTTTAAGAGGGGATAACAAGCAAACAGTTCAGGTATTTTTTTTTTCTTTTTTATATCATGTAAAACTCAGTTGTCAATTATGTAAGCTAATAGAATAAGACTGAGTATTCAGTATTTTTTTATTCCATTTGGTGATCAGTTTGATGCCCCTAAAATGTGTGAAACCCTGGGACTTCTTAGTTAAAACTATGTTATAACCTGAGTTTATGTTAAGTAAGTCTCCACTGTATTTTCTTTGCCCTTGATCCCTTACACTGTTTGTTCCCACTCCTAACCCTCCCAGCCATTCTCAATTCTCAAGCTGTTAAGCTATTTTAGGAGAGGGTTATTTGATAAGTGATTTCCCAATAAGATACCCATATTTTAATGTACTATTGAATTCAGAAGTGTTCGCAATTTGATACAGAACCAGAAAATGTCAGTTCTGTGAACTTCAGATGCTCTAACACCTAAGTGGGAAGGATATTAGGGAGCAGAAGGGCTGTCCTAGTTCTCACAAAGTCATACAACAGAGGGGGCTGCTGACCATTTCACACACACGTAAGGACAGTCTTGCTGGAAACCTCTGCCGAGTTAAAAAACAAAACAAGCTATTGGAATAGTTTGGATAGGTGACTTTAAATTCAGATGACTTATATCGGAAGTGCCTTCCATAATTGTTTTTTTTTTAATCTTCCTCTTTTAAAGGGTGAAATACAACATTTTATTAGAAAAGTACATTTTCATTGTTTTCAGTGGCTAATACGTGAGGACTGCCCCAAAATGTACAAAGGAGAATCAGTATGTTTATGGCTGATTTGCATTGTTATACGGCAGAAACCAGCACAACATTGAAGCAGTTTTCCTCCAATTAAAAAATAAATTAAAAAAATAAACATCCATTTTAGAAAAGAACCATTTGTAGGCTTCTGACACTCTGCAATTATTCTGCTCTTCATTTCAACAACTAGGAACCCGAAGCACATTTAAGGGGGAAAAGGAAAATCTAATGAGAAAACAAGATTAAAAAATCATGACCCCAAAGCATAATACTATGAAGAGTTTTGAAGTAAATGGAAGTGAAAAAATTATTTCCATAAAAAGTTAATTGTCCTTCTCACAAAGTGATTAAAATATGCTACATGATTTGTAGAATCATTTATTTGGAACGTAGGATTCAAGTTGCAGCATATTTGTTTCCATATTAGGTAGTGATATTTGAAGAATGGACAAGGAAATGATAATTATTCCAAAATCTGCAATTTCCTTTTCTCTCTCTCTCTCATCCCATTCTAGTTGACCACTGAAAAACACACATACTATCTGACTGCAGATTCCCCCAATATATTGGAGGAGTGGATTAAAGTGTTACAAAACGTTCTTCGAGTACAAGCTGCCAACCCCCTTTTCCTGCAACCTGAGGGCAAACCAACGGTGAAGGGATTGCTCACCAAGGTGGGAACTCTATATACAACAGCAGTTTCCCAGGCAGTGACAGAATTAGCCCTGCAATCATAAAAAGTGGGCATCACAGAGAATGTGTGTGTGTGTGTGTGTGTGTTTAATTTATGTTGTTATGTGGTGGGAAAAAGTGTTTTAAATATGATATCAAAGACAAAAACCATAAAGATGAAACATGACAAATATGACTATTCTGCATAAAAATGTTCTTACTATCAGAACTTTTCTAAGCAGAATTTCTAAAAAAGACCAATGAGAAGCTTTGAAAATGTATTTGAAACTTAAATATAAACTTTTTCTAATCAATAGGCAAAGGGTAAATACCAGTGAGGGGAAGGAACAAAGGACACAATAAGAGAGAGGTAGAGATAGAAATACAAATGATCAATACACGTATAAGAAAATGTTCTACTGTCGTTAATAATCTTCTTAAAAAGCAAGAAGTAATGAATATTTTTAAAAATCTGACCAAGGGAGGACCTTTTTTAAAAGTATGAAATACAGTGTTGACAGAAATTAAGAAATTTGCTACTGAGTTTACTTTAGAAGGCAGTTTGGCAATGTCTTGGCCAAAGTGTTTTACTCAGTAAATATTTTTGAATGAACAAATAAATGAATAAATATTAAATGTTTTAAGAAGATATATATTTAGACTTTGATCCAGCAGTTTCAGTCTAAGAAATTTATGCTTAGGAAATTATCTTAATTTGTAAAACATTTAAGTATGAAAATGTCCATCATAGCATCCTCTTTCTGATTAAAAAAAAGAGATAATAATTAACATGCATTGAAATGCAAGTTTTAAGTACAGGATTGGATCAGTTTTGGTAGGTATTTACTGTCACTCTTTCAAGATATAGAACGTTTCCATTGCTGCAGAAATATTACTTGTACTCCATGGTTTATAATACAGAAAAACTGAGATCATCTCAGACATAGAGTAGGGGATAGTTTTAAATATTTATGTAATCAAGTAATGTTTTACTGTGCAGTCATTTTCAATGTGGAAAGAATGTTTAATGTTTCAGAAATAGATTATGATGTATTGTTAGGTGATAAAATAAGTGTAGAGTACTACATAGTTATCCCACTTTTGGTAAATATTTATAGAAAAATGTCTGACTAGGAAATATATTAAGGTATACTGGATATCTCTGTGTGGTTTTTACTTCATTTTTGCTTAGTTCTATTTTCTAACTATGATATAAAGTCTGGCTTTCTTTTTTAAAAGATCTTACAAGTCTATCAACCTCAAACATACATAGGTGAATTATTTTCTAACTTTTAGAATGAGTAAATATTGATTTATGCTAAGATAAATATTATTTAAAAATTTTTAACAATACAATAAAATATTTACACATAAAATACTGCACACGAAAGTAATCTTTGCATCATCATCCATCACTCATGTGCTTTATTTATGTAAAAGGTGAAAAATTTAACTATGGTGAGCTATGCCACCCTGTAATTTATACTTAATATTAATGTGGGAATATGGGTAATATTTACAAAGACTTCAGTAATATTTACAAAGACTGACCAACTATTCTAAAAGTAAGAGAAATAATTCACCAATATATTCAACAAAGAGATGCACTATGTGTTTTTCCAGATCATTCTATCACCATGAGAATACTTTTTCTTTTACTCATGGGCTTGAGAACTCCCTGGTATTGTGCTAATATATGTTTTCCAGTGAACCCAGTGCCACTTTAAATCACATTCTTATTCCAGTTCATAATAACTAGTTGTCCTACTGTTTTGAGGACTGTGTATATCAAATCCTTAGGCTTTAATATGATCTCATGGCTAAGGGTTTATAATTTCTTTCACAATCAGTGTTTTTGGTTTTTTTGCTTATTTTTAATTATCAGCATGCCTTGTCAATTTTCTACCCTCTTACATTTCTTCTGTTCCCTGCTTCCCATTTTACAACTGCATCTTAAATTAGTGCAAGTTGATGTGATTATCAAATGACTAAACCACTAGGATTTATAGACAGGATGCTTATTAGATTTCCTTCCTACCATTTGTGAAGGGTTGTCCACCCCCATATTTTCACCTGCAAAGCCTTATATGAGAAAAACTCTTTCTGAGTGACTTGTTCTGAGCTCACATTCAGACTACAATCCCAGATATGGCAGAGCAGTGTTTGAATACTTTGGAGGGGAGGAGACATTTTCAAGTTGTCACACTGTTATTATTAAGTACAGAAATATGTAGGCAGATATTAAGAACTTGACTAATTTGATTCTGGATAGTCAGTCTTACAACTTTTAATGCTTTGGAAGAACATTTCCTATATAGAAGTTCACTTATTTTAAAAACATGTATTGCAAGGAGCTGAGGTATTTAGATGAATAGGCTGCTGCCCTATCCCCTAGAGAGCTTCATATCTAATGGGAAAGAAAAGAATATAAGCATATTTATAATGATATATTAATACATAAAGTACTGTTATTGACATGCATCATAAGGTGTACAGAAAAGCTGAATAATTTAGACTGGGGGGTCAGGAACAACTTCTCAGAGGTTTGCTTGCACTGAGTCTCCAAGGAGAAGTTGGATATAATTCTGGAAATGGGCAAAGGAAGGTATTCTGGGCTGGAAGACAGCATGGACAGAAGACACAGTGTCTCGAAGCGTGGTCGCCTATGTAAAGAGCAAGTCCTCTGAAGAAAGAGTTGGAGGTCCAGATCGTGGAGGACTTTTTTGGTCTTGTTAAGGACTTCGGTCTTCATCCTGAAGGTGATGTGGAACCCTCGGGGTTTATAACAGGGGCATGGCTGTGTTAAGTTGTTAACAGATGGCTCTGCTGAGAGGAGATGAATTTGTGGGAAGCAAGCTGGAGTTTCTAAGAACAGTAAGTAGAGGTGGTTTTCCTGAAGAGGATGGGACTCTGAACTGATCATTGGGAGAGAGACCAGTGGGTGAATCTAAATAATGTTAGGAGGTAAAAATCTTCAGTTAGACTGAAGCCAGCAGCTAGGAAGTGGGAGAGATAAGGAGAGCTGGGTGAAAGATGGGGCTAGAGGATAGAGACCTCAGAAAAGAGGAGCTGTTCAGGATGATCAAAAGGTTCTTTTGGAGCTTGTCATACAGCTTGTGAAGACGCCTAAATTAAGAAGTCCAGCAGGCTGAGGCAACACAATCTCCATCAGAGGAGAAGGCTCGGTTGGAGAGAAGGATTTGGGGAATTATTGTGGATGTGATAGTCGACACTATGACAGTGAAGAAGTCATCCCGGAAAATGTGTACAGTGAGAAGAGCAGGGGACTGTTCATAGGGCACTAGGTTTCCCACATTTGAGAACACGTAAAGGAGACACATGAAGAGACCCTGCAAAGTGAGTCACGGAGGCCAGGAGTGGAGTGTCCGACCGAGGGAGTGATCTGCAGCGTCAGATGCAGCAAGGGCACTGCGGTGTGTTCAGGGGCAACGGGGAGATGAGTAAGAGCAGTGCTGAATTTGGAGGACTGTCCCTGCTTCCTGGCACCTGAGAAAGAGTGGAGCTGGGAGGGAGCATGGTGTCAGCAGAGGCACTGAGGTCAAAGAAAAGAGTGCCATGAGTGAGGAGAGAGGGAGCTGGCGGGAGGTTGAGGTCAGGAAGTAGAAGGTAAATTTCAGAAGCGGAGCCATTCCCAATGAAGGAAAAAGGACCAGGGTGTGGCCAAGGGGATGAGTAGCAAAAAATGGAGGGACAGCAAAGGTTTTTCGAAGCGAAAAGAACAAGGTACTGCGAGTTAAGATTGTAGGGAGGCAGTGCAGCATAGAGCCTCAGGCAAGAGTTCAGGAGCCAGACTGCACACCAGTGCACATCCTGGCTCTGAAACTTGCCGCTTGTGGGACCTTGAATAGATTACTTAGCATCTCTGTGCCTTAGTGTCCTTTTCTGTAAAGTGGGAATAATATTAGTGCCAATCTCACAGGGTACTGGTAAGATTAACTTATTTAAGTGTGTAAAGCGCTTTAGAACAGTGCCTGGCACATCATAAAGACACCCAAAGTGCTAGCTATTATTATCATGAGAATTTCCCCTGGATGATGAAGTCAGCGAGACAGGTGACAGGATTTGTAGGGGAGAAGGTTACAGGCATGAAAATATAGTAGAGGAGAGAAGACCATGGGAGCTTGTGTTTTGTGTGATGACAAAGGCCAATCAGGATACAATACACTGTTTGTCATCAAAGTTTCAGAGAGAACCGATACAAATACCTTTGTTATGGATGCAAGGTAAAAAAAAAATTATTCTTTCAGCTTTTTGGTTCACCAAAGCCTTGAAGTTTGAAATTGTCTTTAAATCTCTGTGCAAATTCTTCTAGTGTAATTTATGATGATTTTTTTTTCAAGAATAAGTCAGAGTTGGGAGAAATCTTAACATAATCAGATTTACCTAAAAAGATAGACTATGTTTTTAAAGCACAGCTTTTACAGTGACTTGGCAGATGTCCTTGTTAATTTATAGTTCCTCAAGGCACACATTGCTCTGTTTAAAGATAAATCATTTCCGAAGTATACTCTTTATAGCCAGATGCATTGTGCTTCAGTTTTAGTGAGACTCCTTTCTAGAGTTTGTTTAAAAGAATAAAAAAGTAAACTATATAACACAAACTATTTAAAACTTCCAGTATATTCTTCTGTAAGTACATGTTTCCAAATTTAATTAAACTGAAGCATTTTTTGCCAAATGAAACATTTGTTGTTGTTGTTGTTTCGCCTCAAGCAACATTCTAAATCCATCAGATTGTTAGATGGTGGAGTTATTTGTTTGCTTAAACCATATTTTGGAAAGCCCAAAGACTGGCTGCATTTGTGGGTTTAAATGAAACATGTGTTTTACTTCTCCTTATGCACAGCAAGGAAGGAAGTGTTTATTGAGTAACTACTAGTATCCTTTATTTACATTTTCTCCTTTGGTCATACAACAGCCCGCTGAAGTGTACAGTCATCCTATGTTAAGGAAAGAAGTTGGGAGGTCAAGTCAGTTGCCTGAGGGCATCATCTCTCCAGTATGTGGCAGAACTGGGATTTAAGCCTTGGTCCATTTGACCTCAGAACCCAGGCCCTTTCTGCTGTTGTGACTTGCCCACTGCAAAATCCATTCTTCTCTGTTTAAATGTTGTCATTACGAGGTCCCCGCAAAATATGTGTGCTTCCCAACCCCACATGCTGCCCCTCCCCTTCCTTGCTCAGTCTCGCACACATGGACACACACCATCTCAGGACCTTGGTGCTTGCCATGTCCTTGCCCAGAGTGTTGTTTTAGGTGAATAGCTCACCTCCCTCCTCTAGGGCTTGACTCTTTGGTGTTGGTGACGCCTTCCTGACCACCGTATTTTAAATTGTAAAATACATCCCCTGCTTCTCCGAGCACTTCTTTCTCTTTTCCTGCTTTTTTTTCTTCTTCATATTTATCACCATGGGCAAGCATGACAACGGAATGTTGGGCTTTGGTTTTACCAGCCAGTGTCTTGGTTTCCTGGCGGTGGGTATCTCCAGGTTGAAGTCCACCCTAACTATTGAAGGAGAGGGTCAAGCCTCAAGGCAAAAATTGGCGGCGCTGCCCGGGTAGTGGACGTATTGGGCAAACTCAACCAGGCATGCCACATTCTAGGTCTGGGACAACAGAACCCATTACAGATCCTATCCACTGGAGGGAGTGGGGTTCTTAGTGTTTTTCTAAACTTGAGGGTATAGCTGGGACTGCCTGACAGAGATCTTCAGTGCCTGAACCTGGACAGGACTTGGGCAGGGAGGAACTCATAGTGAGGATCTTGCATTGGCAGGCAGGTTCTTTGCCATAGCACCACCTGCGAAACCCAATAGTGAGGATCTTACCAAAGCCACTGAACAGTGAAAAACCTGTAATATTCAGTACAAATTTATGTGTAAATGTGTAGAATGTGTGTGTAAATGTCTTACACACACACACAAAACACATCTAAGTGTGCAAACTTTGTTTGTATTCCTAATGAAGATACATAGCACACTGCTGGTTTAGTTGTCTATCTGCCTCGTGAGGCAGTGAGCTCCTTAAGGAAGGAAACTGTCTTGTTCATATCTGTCCCCCCAGTACCTAGACCAGTCCCTGACTATTTAGAGTCAAGAACCAGATTCAGATTCCATCCCAGTCACGAAAGATAGTTCCTGACATATAGGAAGTACTCAATATATAATAGTAGCTTTTAATGTTGTTTTTATTCTTTTGTGTGTATGCTTCTGGAGAAGGCATCAAGTGTTTTGAATGAATGAAACTTTTGTATTTTGGAAATCACTAGAATTCTTAGGTTTCAGTTTTCTTATTTCTAACATGTGTTAACCTGGAGAGCCACAGGATTATTGGAAATCTATGTAATATGGAAACTGAAAAATACTTNGTCAGTTAGTATTTCTCTGTTCTATTTTTGCAGCCTGCACTCTTGGTTCTGGCTAGCCGTATTTATTTATTTATTGGTCACTTCATGCAGTGTGTGGGATCTTAGTCCCCTGACCAGGGATGGAACCCACATCATCTGCAGTGGGAGTGCACAGTCTTAACCACCGGACTGCCAGGGAAGTCCCTAAATAGCCATATTTAAAAGGCATTTCCTTATTCTCAGTATTGCTCATGGGATGGAAATTAACACAGTGAAGCTTTGAGAGTGTTATCTCTGAAGCAGTGTGGGAATATGCTCATTAAAATAATACAGGAATAAGCACATGACAAAATTGTATATCCCAATATAACCCTAACTCAGTTATCAATCAGGAAAATAGCAGCTACTCTGTATTCCACTTATAACATTTTTAATGTAGAATTAAGGACATACAGAACTTTTAGAAAAGTCAGGGTGGTAGAGGTTGGGGAAGAAGCTGCCACTGAAGGTCCAAGAAGGCAGGACCAGCAGTCTGAGCCCAAAGCACAGAGGCAGCTGGTCCGCAGCAGTTGACTGAGAAGCCTCTGTGACGCTCCCAGCGGCCCAGGCATCTGACTGCAGCTGTCTCAGGAGAACAATTACTCCTCTGACACCCTTACCTTCCACATTACATGCAAATTCTCTCAGGCAGGCTCTAATTTGGAACTATGCAGGGAAAGGGATTCTGACGAATATAGTACCCAGCTTGTTTTCTGCAGTTACAGGGAGACTTTAGAAGAGGGAGTTGGGATGCTGAGTTTATAATCCTCAGTCTAGCACATCTGTGTTAAAACACACAGCAGAAAAGTCAGAAAGAACTGTACCGAAATGTTGAATGGTGGTAGAATTATGGATGACCTCTTTTTTCCTTTTTGGGGTGAAAAGTGAAAGTGTCAGTCCCTCAGTTGTGTCCTACTCTTTGCCACTCCATGAACTGTAGCCTGCCAGGTTCCTCTGTCCATGGGATTCTCCAGGCAAGAATACTGGAGTAGGTTGCCATTTCCTTCTCCAGGGCATCTTCCAGACCCAGGGTCTGAACCCGGGTCTCCTGCATTGCAAGCAGACTTACCATCTGAGCCACCAGGAAAGGAAATGGTTCTTCTTCGGGAACCATTCAGTTTTTACCAAGTATCTATAATCAGTGTCTGTTTTAGAAATAGAAAAGTAATTTTAAGTTTACCGAGAGTGAAATTTAATTATTCTTACTACCACTACTAATAATAATTTTTACTATATAATACAAATGAATAACACTGATCATAGAAGGAACAAGTCAGAAGAGTGTAAATAGATGAGCAGAAATCCATTATAATTAGAGGAAAAGTATTAGAATGCTTGTGAATCAGTATAGGCTAACTTCATTTTGTGCTATACATATTTCAGAAACAATTTGTCTTTATCTCGATCAGTGTCTTTTTAAAATTCAGTCAAAATATTTAAAAACGCCAGGTCTGTTCACCGTTTATGGAGCCACAGTGATCCTTTGGTGAAAGGAATATTGTTGTTTATTCACTGAGTCATCTCTAACTCTGTGTGACTCCACGGACTGCAGCACGCCAGACTCCTCTGTCCTCCACTTTCTCCTTTGAAATTAGATCAAATTCATGTCCATTGAGTTGGTAACGCTATCTGTCTCATCCTCTGCCACCCCCTTCTCCTTTTTGTCTTCAGTCTTTCCCAGCATCAGGGTCTATTCCAATGAGTTGGCTCTTTGCATAATGTGGCCAAAGGATTGGAGCTTCTGTTTCAGCATTAGTCTTTCCAATGAATATTTAAGGTTGATTTCCTTTAGGATTGACTGGTTTGATCTCCTTGCAGTCCAAGGGACTCTCAAAAGGAATAACCATCCTTAAATATTGCGGTGGATGGAAGCTTGATTGTCATATGATTAGCTATGCCTAGAGGACACAATTAAGATAGTATTGTCATGTATTATCATAATAGAATTAGTTTTCTTTATCCAATTTTTTAAAGCTTGCTTTTTGTTTATTAATGTGACTTTGCTGCCCTATTATTTTTGTTTTACTACTTTTCTTTTTATGAAAATATAGATTAGTTTACATTTTTCCTTCAGAAGGAAATTTTCTTCATTCAGTATCCAGAATAGTACTTTGTACATAGTAACTGCTCAAAAAATAATTGTTATGAATTTAATGGGGAAAGAAGTTTTTCTTATAAAATAGAACACATGTAATTAAGTTAAATTTTTTCTATTATCAAGTATTAGGCAGATAATATTGCATTTTAGATAAGATATCTAGGTAAGATAGTTTAAAAGCTACAAATCTCAAGCAGACTGTGTATGTTCCTGGAATAAGTGTACTTAATTAAAGCAAAAGTTTTAAAACATAGCAAATAATTGTTTTTGTCAGTAAAAGAGTAGGTAAAATTTAATGTAAATTATTTTCAAGATTTTTTTCTTACCCTTAAATTAAGATGGAAGAAATTGTGGCATTTTTTTGTGATTTATTTTATATATACGTGTACATATATCCCTAGTGGCTCGGTGGTAAAGAATTCGCATGCCAAGGCAGGAAACACAGGTTTGATCCCTAGGTTGGGAAATGATCCCTAGAGAAGGAAATGGCAACCCACTCTAGTATTCTTGCCTGGGATATTCCCATGGACAGAGTAATATTCCCATGGACAGGTGGGCTACAGTCCATGGGGTCACAAAAGAATCGGACATGACTTAGTGACTAAACAACATATATATATATATATATATATATATAGGGGGCTTCCCTGGTAGCTCAGCTGGTAAAGAATCTGCCTGCAGTGTGGGAGACCTTGCTTCCATCCTGGGTTGGGAAGATGCCCTGGAGAAGGGAATGGCTACCCACTCCAGTATTCTTGCCTGGAGAATTCCATGGACTGGAGTTATAAAGAGTGGGACACGACTGAGTGACTTTCATGTTTTCACTCTTCATATATAAAAATAGCTTCAAAACACTTTTCATTTATTGGGATTTACAGTGATAGTTAATCATACTTCTTTACACTAGCTGTCTGACTTTTTACTTTTTTATCGATAGTATTGGGACTATGTCTACACTTATCCTTTTAATCCAATAGGTTAATCAAATCAATTTTGTTGGAGGGTTAAAAGTCAAATGAATATTTTGACTGAATAACCTAATTGCTTGACTAGGTAGTGGATCATTTTGGTCAAATTGAATAATTTGAACCACTGTACAGAAGTGGCTTCTTGCTTTTCCCACAAAAACTAAATGTCTAGTATTCAGATTGTTCTTTTATATCACAGGTGGCGTGTTAACTGTGGCTACCCCACTTTTGTAACAGTGTAGATAATCCAGTTACTTTTAGATATTCATTTAAAAATACATATGCTTTATAAAGCCAAGAATGAAAAGGACTATGAAAAATTTTAGCAGGAAAAGATTCAGGAAGTTCCTTCCTTACAATTACTAATATTTACTTTAGTTTCCTTTAGGTCAGATCAAACTCTGGGAGGCTAAAGTTGAAGAGGTTGACAGATCCTGTGATTCAGATGAAGATTATGAAGCCAGTGGGCGAAGTCTCTTATCCACACATTACACTATTGTGATCCACCCCAAAGACCAAGGTCCAACTTACCTCCTAATTGGATCCAAGCATGAAAAGGTATGTGAGGACTAACTGGTTGATTTAGAATGAGTTAGACTAATATGATTAAGTATTGGTAATAATTTTCAAATGAGCATAAGTAGGTACAATCAATTGCTTGCCAAGTGGCTCTGGTGGTAAAGAGCCTTCCTTCCAATGCAGGTGAGACATAAGAGACACAGGTTTGTTCTCTGGGTCGGGAAGATTCCCTGGAGGAGGCCATGGCAACCCACTCCAGTATTCTTGTCTGGAGAATCCTATGGACAGGGGAGCCTGGAGGGCTGCAGTCTGTATGTTCACACAGAGTTGGACACAACTGAAGCAACATAGCACAACACAGCAAGTACAATCAAAGACACATATACATTTGTTAGACATAGTATTCTTTTAAAAATAATTTTATTCTAGTATATTTCAAACTCAAAAAATATACACCCTTAACAGATGTTAGATTTCATGGTATTTTTAAAAAAAATATTTCTTTATTATTTTTGGCTGTGTTAGGTCTTAGTTTCCGCATGCAGGATCTTTCACTATGGCATACAGGCTTCTCTCTAGTTGTAGCATGCAGTCTCAGTGGCCTCTTCGACATGTGGGATCTTAGTTCCCCAGCCAGGAATCCAATACCAAGTCCCCTGCATTGGAAGGCAGCTTCCTAACCACTGGACCACCAGGAAAGTCCCAGATTTTATGGTATTTTTTTATTAGTGTAAATTTAGTAACCGTGTAAACGGCCAACAATAAAAAATTGATTAATTAAATGTATGCATATGATAAAATATCCTGCAAACTATATATTTTTTATATTAAAAATAGATCATTATAATTTCTGGATTTTACTAATATAAGGAGCATATTAATATAATATAAGTATAGTCTCAACTATGTGAAAATATACATATGTATTTTAATAGAAAGATAAAAGCCACTGTATTTGGGGAGCAGAAAGTGGTTTTTTTTTTCTTCTTTGTTTCCTGCATATAAAAAATTATACAAAATTAATGTGTACAAGTTGATGTTTTGGAAATAATTATGTGCTCATGAAACCATCACCATAACCTGTGCCATAAACCTAACCATCACTTTTCCTCTTGACCTCTTTTTTAATTATTATTTTTGTGTGTGTGATAACAGCTATTTAACATAAGATCTATCCTCTTAACAAGTTTTAAGTATGTAATACAGTGTTGTTAACCATAAACCACGATGCTGTACAATATATCTCTAGGACTTACTCATTTTGTATGCCTACAACTTTGTACCCTTTGATGAATATCACCCTGTTTCCCCTTCTCTCTAACCCTTGGCAACCCCATTCCACTCTCCTCTCCTATAAGTCTGATGATTTTAGATCCATCATATCAGTGGTATTATATGATAATTGTCTTTCTGTGTCTGGCTTGTTTCACTTAGCATAATGTCCTCCAGATTCTTCTGTGTTGTCAAAAATGGCAGGATTTCCTCCTTTTTAGGGCTCCATTACATTCCATTGTATGTGTATGCCATATTTTCTTTACCCATTCATCCGTTGATGGACACTTAGGTTGCTTCCATGTGTTAGCTATTGTAAATAATGCTGTGATGATCATGGGGGTGCATATATTTTTTTGAGTTATTGTTTTATATAAATTTGTATAACGAAGCTTCCTTCAGATAAATATCCAGAAGTAGAATTGCTAGATCATATAATAGATCTATTTTTAAATTTTGAGGAACCTCCCTACTGTTTTTCCATAGTAGCTGCACCAATTTACATTCCCACCAGCAGTATACAGGGCTCCCCTTTCTCTATATCCTCACCAACATTTGTTATTTCTTGACTTTTTTTTTTGTAAGATGATAATTCACTGTGATTTTCAGTTTCATTTCCCTGATGATGAGTGATGTTGAGCTCCTTTTCGTGTATCTGTTGGCTGTCTATATGTCTTCTTTGGACAAATGACCCTCTTCTCATATTTTAATTGGATTCTTTGTCTTTTTGCCATTGAATTGTATGAGCTTTTTGTACATTTTCAATATTAACCGCTTATAAGAAATTTGATTTACAAATATTTTCTCCCATTCGGTAAGTTAATTTTTCATTTTATTGGTGATTTCCTTTGTTGTGCAGAAGTTTACTAATTTGTTATAATTCTGCATATCTATTTTTGCTTTTGTTGCCTGTGCTTTTGATGTCAGAAGCATCAGGAAAGAGAGACCAATCTTATGTCCAGAAGTTTTTTCTCAGTGTTTTCTTCCAGGTGTTTTATGATTTCAAGTCTAATATTTAAGTTTTTATTCCTTTTGGAGTTGATATTGTGTGTTGTGTGAGATCAGGGTCCAATTTCTTTGTTTTGCATATGGATACCCAGTTTTCCCAGCACCATTAATTGAAGAGACTATCCTTTGCCCACTGTATTCTGGCAATCTTATCAAAAATCTATTGACCATATATGCATGAATTTATTTCTAGACTCTATTCTGTCCCATTAGCCTAATAGGACAATCATTAGGCCCATTAATGAACTTACTGTCTATTTTTATTGCAGCACCATACTATTTTTATTATTGTAGCTTGGTAATATATTTTGAATCAGGAAGTGTGATCTCCTCAGCTTTATTCTCCTTGCTCAAAATTGATTTGGCTATTTGGGATTTGTTGTGGTTTCAGATGAATTTTAAGATTGTTTTTTCTGTTTCTGTTTTTTAAAATTGGGATTTTGATAGAGATTACTTTGAACCTTTATTGGTTGCTTTCAGTAGCATGGACATTTTTAATATGCATTCTTCCAGCCCATGACTGGATGTCTTTCCATTTACTTGTGTCAACTTTAGTTTCTTTCATTAGTATTTTATTGTTTTTGTTGTATGAAGCTTTTGCCTTCTTGATTAAGTTTATTTCTAAGTATTTTATTCTTGTTTTTTTGGCTATTGTTTTGGGATTGTTTTCTTAATTTTCTTTTCAGATAATCCATTGTTAGTGTATATGAACACAATTAATTTTTCTATGTTGATTTTGTGTCCTGCAACTTTGCTGAATTTATTAGTTCTAACAGTGTTTTTATGGAGTCTTTAGGATTTTCAACAGGTAAGATAATGTCATCTGCAAACAGAGATAATTTTACTTCTGCCTTTCCAATTTGGATGCCTTTTATTTCTTTTTCTTGCTCTACTGCTCTGGCTGGGGCTTCCAGTGGTATGGTGAATAAAAGTGGCAAGAGTGGGCATCCTTGCCTTGATCTTACAGGACGAGCTTTCAGTTTTTCATCATTGAGTATGATATTAGCTATTGATTTTTCTTAGATGACCTTTATTGTGTTGAGGTATGTTCCTTCTGGGTTTTATTTCCTTCTTTAAATTTTCTGGACTTCTTAAGTATTTTTTATGTGTTATTTGTATATATGAGGAATCAGATTTTAAATTTGATAGAATTTGTTGTATTCCTTAAAAGACTGTTAGTTATATTTATTCTAGCCTCTTAATGTCATATTACTTTCTTGGTTTTCTTATGCTTTCATAAGAAAATAATAAAAATGTAAACAATGGGAAAAAGGCACTATGAGCACAATTCAAATGAGCCTAAGTGGCTTTTAGTTTCATTTAAAAATTAAGAATTTTTTTTTCCAGTGTCAAAGTTTTCTATTGTCTGTTCAAGTTGTTTTATTCTTAAGTCATCAAAAACTGTATCTTGGTAACATCTCTATTAATATGTTTTAATTTTTAAGGACACTTGGCTTTATCACCTGACTGTTGCAGCTGGAAGTAACAATGTGAATGTTGGATCTGAATTTGAACAACTTGTTTGCAAGTTGCTAAATATTGAAGGGGAACCTTGTAAGTTTATAATGTATAAGTCTTTATAGTTTATGAAATGGACCCTAACCCACTTTGCCGAGTAGAGTTTTCCTTTTGTGGATTTTATTTTGTGGATTCTTGTTCCATTCTTCCTGGCTTTGCTTGTCATGGCCTAGGATTCTCACTGTGGTTCTTCAGCTACAGGGACACCGTCATTCTTCAACATGCCATATCCTGTCTCACCTCTCTGCCTTTGCTCACATTATTCCCTCTGCCTGGACGGCCCTCCCTCCTTCACATTCCCCACCAATCTGATGAAATCCTATATACTTTAGGAGGTCCCCCATCCAGCCCATCCCAACTCAGCAAATGGTTCATAAAAGGTGCCTAATAAATGTTAAAAATATGTCCCAATGCACTTTACCATTTAACCCTTTCATAGCATTTGTTGCTTTGCATTGAATTTTTTTTTTTTTTTAATGGCTGAAGTTCCCCATTGATAGCCTAGATTCTAAACTCTGCTCTGCTTAATAGAGATCACATTTTATTTGTGATCTGGCATGGGAATTCAATATTTGTTGATTTTAGGAATGACTTCAAGTTCTTCTTTATCTTTCTATCTCCTCTTGCTCTAGTTTCTTGTCTGCAACTTGCCCCAGCTCACTTTCACGTACAGTCATCTCCCTACCTAGGTCACCAATCTTTAGCACATTTAAGCAACATGACCAAGGTCCTGATAGACTTGTTCTGGCCTAGAATATTTGTACCAACCTCATCTAACTTTAATTTATCCTAAAGAGAAATATGAGATTCCCAATGGCCTAGAAACTGAAATAAAATAACTTTATCAGAGGTTTTTTCATGACTTTTATGACTTAAATTGTGACCAGGCCTGAATGAGCTAATTTCTGAAGGGCTAATTTAATGTGAGGCCCAAACAAATAATTCTTTCTGTTTCTTATTTACATTTTGTTTTGTACTTAGCCTCTCAGATATGGAGACACCCTACTTTGTGTCACAGCAAAGAAGGAATCGTTTCCCCTCTGACAACGCTACCTTCAGAAGCTCTACAGACAGAAGCAATTAAATTATTTAAGGTAAAATTTTATGTGGCATTATATATCAAAAAATGGTGCTAGTGGTAAAGAAGCTGCCTGCCAGTGCAGGAGATGCAAGAGACACGGGTTCGATCCCTGGGTTGGGAAGAACCCCCGGAGAAGGGCATGGCAGCCCACTCCAGTATTCTTGCCTGGAGAATCCCCTGGAGGGAGGAGCCTGGCCGGCTACAGGCCATGGGGTCGCAAAGAGTCGAACATGACTGAGTGACTAAAACTTTCACTTTTGTAACACTTATATCATTAAGCATTTTAATAGGAAAAAATAAAAATCTAGGTTATAGAAGGAAATTCAAAATATGACAATGACAAAGAAAATATACTGAAATAAAGTTAGATGAATTTAATATACTTTCTGAGTGAGGATTTGAAATTTCTGTGATAAACTATGGTTTGGGCCATGTGAAAGATTTAATATCAGAGTTGTTTTCTCTTCACTTTCTCAGACGGAGAGGTTTCTGACATCACCATAACCTCACTATTGGGAGAGGAGTCAACACTGTTCTTCTCCAGTGCTAATATGCTCAAATTCTTATTACTCAACCACTATTAAGTCCCTGATCACTTGAATCTTGCCAGTTATATCATTCTTTACCCCTGCTCCACTATCCCCTGGAGAGGCACAGCAACCCACTCCAGTATTCTTGCCTGGAGAACCCCATGGACAGTGGAGCCTGACAGGCTACAGGCCGTGGGGTCGCAAAGAGTCCGACATGACTGAGTGACTGAAACGTTCACTTTCGTAACACTTTCACTTTCCATTATCTCTGTCAGCAGTCACCTTCTGGTAACTCCTGAAATTTCCTTAAGGATTTTGGCTCCTAACTCACATTCTTTCTCTCTGCCTTAAACTTTGCCTTTACGCTAAATGACTTGGCTATCACTTCACTCGAATGCCATGGCCTTAAGACTCCTGACCTTCTCAATGTCAGTAAGCTTGCTGTCTACCCTGCTTCACCTTTCCATTCTCCATGTCCACACCCTGACCCCAACATGCCTCATAAGTACACCACTTCTAAAATCTTAAATCCTGATATATCTTTCTTTAACCATAATCTCTTACCCCATGAGCTCTCTTACTTTCTTACTCTTCATTTCTCATACTCACTAAGACCTTTTTTTTGAGTAATTTATTTTCTTTGAGATCAAGGAAGAGCACTATAGTTCCTTGGGATCTGTGGCCCCCTGCATACNCCAACATGCCTCATAAGTACACCACTTCTAAAATCTTAAATCCTGATATATCTTTCTTTAACCATAATCTCTTACCCCATGAGCTCTCTTACTTTCTTACTCTTCATTTCTCATACTCACTAAGACCTTTTTTTTGAGTAATTTATTTTCTTTGAGATCAAGGAAGAGCACTATAGTTCCTTGGGATCTGTGGCCCCCTGCATACTTCAGCCAAACTCTTACCAAGATCACTGCTGTTGTCTTGCCTGCTTCTGTATTAATTGCATGTGTAATGCTGCTGCTGCTGCTAAGTCACTTCAGTCGTGTCTGACTCTGTGCAACCCCATAGACGGCAGCCCACC
>SJYA01001610.1:0-59083 GCA_006410615.1 Neotragus moschatus
TCTCCAGCCACTGGCAAGTGTCTTCATTTACACATGATGAAACTGAGGCCCAGTTCCCTGGGGAAGCCCTTGTCCAGGGTCCAGGCAGGTTATTGGTCTGAACCCAGGTCTGCTGACCCTCAGGCTTTGGTTTTCCTGCCACTTCACTGTTTCCAAGGCCAACGCCAGGGCAGCTGACTTGGAAGCATGGCAGAGGGACTGGGATGAGAAAGAAGAAGTGGTATCAGGGAGGTGATGGACAATGAAGACAACTTGGAGATGCCTGGCCAGGGCCCTGCTCACACCTGCCCTTTTGTCTACTCTTAGGACACCAAAGCACCTGGAGGATTTGGGATGTTGCCCATAGGAGCTTGCCACACCCTGAGCCTGGAGCCATAGCATGGTCCCTGGGGCACCAGTGGAAACAGGCCCGAGTATCTCTGCTGGCACATTGGGGAATGGCCACAGGCTGGTCAGGGCTCAGGATACTCCAGCCCAGTGCGTCAGTGCCCGTGAAGGAAGCATGGGCTTCCCTGGGAGGAGAAGCCCAGGACGCTTGTCTGAAGTGCAGCATAAAGGAGAGACAGGTGGGGCTGAGGGACTTTGCCATCACACTGACTCCAGAGATGTCAGTAGCCAAGAGAGGCCAAGGAGCTATGAGATTAGAGCAATCTGCAATGAACAGGGTGTGATCCCAACTTTGATCCCTTTCTTCCAGATTTATGTGCTCCCAGCTGCCCAATGAGGTCCTGAAGAGCATCAGCATCATTGACAGCCCCGGCATCCTGTCTGGAGAGAAACAGCGCATCAGCCGAGGTCAGTGCCTTCCCTGCCCATCCAAGTGCCCCCACCCCCAGGGCTGGCTGAGTCTCTCTGTGATGTCAACAGAGGATTTTTGCCCCTGGTTAATTCCTTTAAATATTGTCGTCTGCTGTTAGAACCTGCCTCACATAAATCTTCAGACTTTAAGAGGGGGCCTGTCACTTGCTGACCACTCACTTGGACACGTGACAAGAAAAAAAGGCGGCCAACCAGTCACCATGAGAGAGAGCCCTCCCTGCTGCTCTTCTTCCCCAGAAGACTGGCACATAGTCTACCCCAGTTGCCTCTGCAGCAGCCTTCCATTGAATGAGGTTTTATTGGTATTAGTATATAGTTGGCGCTAGATGCTGTAATGTACACTGGAGATGTGGAAAAAACAGATGCAGTTTCTGGCCTGGAGAATCTTGTCTTCTAATAAGGAAGATGGATATTATTTATTTTATCACAGAAATAAATAGAAAATGAGAGGTGGGATAATCATTCTATGATGGGAACTGTCTGTCAGGGTGTAAGGGGGATATCTGGCCTTGGGTTGTAGGGAAAGGCTCTCCAGAGGAGGTGACATTGGAGCTGGAACCCAGAGGATGAATTGGAATTACCTAAGGGAAGCTCTGGGCTTCCCAGGTGGTGCTAGTGGTAAACCTGCCTGCCAGTGCAGGAGACATAAGAGACATGGGTTCGATCTGTGGGTTGGAAAGATCCCCTGGAGGAGGGCATGGCAACCTACTCCAGTATTCTTGCCTGGAGAATCCTGTGGACAGAGGAGCCTGGTGCACTATAGTCCATAGGGTCACGCAGAGTCAGACACAACTAAAATGACTTGGCACGTACATGGATGGGAAAGGAGAGACGATGAGGTGTTCAAAGGAAATCTGTGAAAGACAGAAAATGCTTGTAAAGAACAGTGACATCTGGGCTTCTTCAACCTTCACAATGCAAGGCTAAGCAATACTGTTTCCAGACCCGTGCACTGTGGTTCAACTGATGGGCCTGTGGTATCCCCCACCCTCCTGGTGAAGGGGCTATCAGGAGCAGATCAGAAGACCATTTACCTACAGAGAGGAAATTCCTGACAGGGAGGGCACTAGAAGAGACTCCTGTGGTCCCAGAGGCAGGTCCAGTTCCCCTTGCCCTGGACTCTGAAACTGATGGCAGTTCCTGGAGGCTTTGCTGGGAGGGAGAAGCCAGAGTAGATTAGCTCCTGCTGTCACTCCTCCCTGGAAGCTCTTCACAGCCCCTTGAATGGACTCACAGGATTGTGGCCAGACAGTGCGCTCCCCCAGCGTTCCTGGAGCAGAAGTACAGTACACCAGCCTGGGACACACCCAGGAGCCAGAAAGCAAGCGTCCTGTGACAGGGGTCAAATAGAGCTTCCCGTGTCTGTCAGCCCTCCCTTCTCATGCCGTTTGAGAAATGCTGATTTTGCAGTCTCTGACTGCTTTGCTGCGCCTTGATCCATGTGTTCAGGGACTTGGTGGGCCATTAGGCTTCCCCAAGGCCTCCAAGAACATTGCACTTACAGAAAAGACCACAAATAACCATTATTAATGGTTTTCTCCAGCTCCTTAGAGACTTTTTTCTATGCATGTACAAACATACAGTTTTAACAGAAATGTGATTATCATGCACATTTCCTACAACTTGACTTTTAAAAAAATACATTTATTTATTTGCCTGCATCATACCTTATTTGCAGCATGTGGGACTTTTCATTGCAGGGTGGGCTCCCTAGTTGTGGCATGGGGGCTTCTGTCTAGTTGTAGTGAGTAGGCTCCAAAGCATGTGGGCTCTGGTGCTCGAACTTAGTTGCCCCACAGCCTGTGGGATCNTGCCTGCATCATACCTTATTTGCAGCATGTGGGACTTTTCATTGCAGGGTGGGCTCCCTAGTTGTGGCATGGGGGCTTCTGTCTAGTTGTAGTGAGTAGGCTCCAAAGCATGTGGGCTCTGGTGCTCGAACTTAGTTGCCCCACAGCCTGTGGGATCTTAGTTTCCCTGCCAGGGATCAAACCTACGTCCTTGCTTTGGAAAGCAGATTCTTAACCACTGGACCATCAGAGACATCCCAACATCTTGATTTTTGGTTGTTGGTCCTAAATTTTAGGACCTCTGGATTTTATCTTCAGCCTTATCCATTCCTTGTTATTGATAGGCCTCTGACCAATGTTAATCGTCTATATTCTTCAGAGTTTCTCCCTGGCTTAGTGATTCTAAGTGTCTTTCAACCTGTAGCTCCTTTAGAGAAGTTAGCACGTGATACACCCAGGATGCCTTGAAGACAGTTCTTTTCAGCACTTGATAATAACTGACTCACATCCTAATCTGACTTACTGTGATAAGTCCTTAGTCACATCCTATGCCCAGAAATAGCACATATGGTTCCAACCAGTCAGCCAATCTCTGCCACCCTGACAAACAGCAGCTGGTACCATACTGTGCTGAGGCATTGTCGCTGGTTGGGGTCACTTAGTTGACAGTTTCAATATATTAACCCCAGTGAATGTGTGCTGTATTAAAGCTGCTTCAGCTTTAACTATTGCAAATAGTGCTGCATTCTCGCATATGTTCCTATCTGCTGCTGTCCCTCCAGCTCGTAAATCACAGCCCCGCCTTTGCCAGTCCTTGATGTCAACATTGGATGAGCCTCAGAGACAAATTGTGACCCCACAGAACGTTTGAAACATCCGCCATTGACCTTACTAGTGGGGCTTTGCCTCCCTGACGGATGTTTCATCTATGAAAGAGCAAGGGGTGGCTGTCGCGCCTCCTCCCTGTCCCTTGGTGTGGTTGATGGATTAACCTTTGGCAGGCAGAGTCTCATCAATCACGTCCCTCTTACACATGTATATCCTCAAAGGGTATATTCATAATAGCAGTATGAGAACAGCCACCAGAGGTTGAACCTTTGCTGTGTGTCTGTACAGTGCTTTTCAACTGAGGATTTGCTAAGCTAAACCTGCATACGGTCATGCACAGACAGGAGCCCAGCCCAGGGAACCACTCACTCTCACTTCTCTGGGGATGCCGAGCCTAACAGAGTTTATAAGAATTCCTTCCCCAGTGGCTGGGCAGGTGGNCCTTACTAGTGGGGCTTTGCCTCCCTGACGGATGTTTCATCTATGAAAGAGCAAGGGGTGGCTGTCGCGCCTCCTCCCTGTCCCTTGGTGTGGTTGATGGATTAACCTTTGGCAGGCAGAGTCTCATCAATCACGTCCCTCTTACACATGTATATCCTCAAAGGGTATATTCATAATAGCAGTATGAGAACAGCCACCAGAGGTTGAACCTTTGCTGTGTGTCTGTACAGTGCTTTTCAACTGAGGATTTGCTAAGCTAAACCTGCATACGGTCATGCACAGACAGGAGCCCAGCCCAGGGAACCACTCACTCTCACTTCTCTGGGGATGCCGAGCCTAACAGAGTTTATAAGAATTCCTTCCCCAGTGGCTGGGCAGGTGGGCGACCAGGCTTGACAGCTGGGGAGTGGACAAAGAAAAAGCTATTAAGGCGCCACTTTGGGAGAACAGGCTAGGGGTATGCATGCTTCAGGCAGTGGCTGCAGGCTGACACTGCTGTGTGAACCCATCCGCCCTCTAGCCTGCAGGCTGTGCAGCCCCAGATGGGCACGTGCTGGGCAGACCATGCAGCTGCAGGAGGAGGTGATGAACATGGGGTGACTGCAAAGCACCCCAGGAAGACCTACTGACTGCATCACGCTCAGAATTCTCCCATCAGCATGGAATGAGGCAGATGGTGGGTGGAGCAGTGGAACATAGTGTTGCTTTGATGGTGGTCAAACAGGGAAGGAGTGACCTAAGCTGGGGAGCTGACTTCGTCATCATTGGTGGCCCTCAGGTGCCCCCAGGGCATTGCCCAGGTACCCAGAGTTCTGGGAGCCAGATGGCCCAGTGGGAATATGTCTCCAGGAAGGAGTCCTGAACCTGAGGTTTAGTCGTGTGCCTCCCCTCCCCTGTGGCTGCCTTCTTCCTTGTTCAGTCTTCCCTCTTGTGCCATCACAAGCCTATGTCCTTTCTACTCTGTCAAGTAGAGAGAGCAAGTGTGATCACCAGGGGATGTGGCATTTCACAGCCATTGCTCTTCTCTTGGCCAAAGTCAGAGGTGACCAGAGAAACAGCTGACATTGCTGCATGATCATTCATATTTTGGGGTGCTTGGATTGAGGCAAAACATGGCAAACTCACTCTTATGCTAGAAGTGATCTTTACCAATTGGAATGTGTCCCTGCACAGCATTCTTATCTGCAGAATATTAACATGGACCCTAGAAGTCAGGTCCTGCTCTATGACCCAGAGTAAAGCAAGAATGCAAGATCTGCATTGGAGGAAATAAATATCTAGATCTCTGCCTTGGTAGCTCTATAAATAAAATCCACTAGAGTAATTGGTTTTGGAGAAATTTTTAGCATATTATTTACAATTGTGATGTTTCTTAGCTTAATTATAGTTAACAGAAAATCTTCAGGAAAAAAAGGAGTGAACTTAGATACTAACCTGTAGCTTTCTTGGCTGACATAGAGAAGTCTCAACAAGCAGGAATTAAAATACTCTGCAATCAATGTGATACACTATATTAACAAATTAAAAGATAAGGACCATATGATCATCTCAGTGCTGCTGCTGCTAAGTCGCTTCAGTCATGTCCGACTCTGTGTGACCCCAGAGATAGCAGCCCACCAGGCTCCCCCGTCCCTGGGATTCTCCAGGCAAGAACACTGGAGTGGGTTGCCATTTCCTTCTCCAATGCATGAAAGTGAAGTCACTCAGTCGGGTCTGACTCCTAGCAACCCCATGGACTGCAGGCTACCAGGATCCTTCATCCATGGGCTCTTCCAGGCAAGAGTGGGTTGCCATTGCCTTCTCTGATCATCTCAATAGATGCAGAAAAAGCCTTTGACAAAATTAAGCACCCATTTATGGGTGCTTTTTTGCTTCAAAAAATTAGCATAGAAGGAACCTACCTCAACATAGTAAAGGCCATATATGATGAGCCTATAGCAAACATTATTGTCAGTGGTGAAGAACTGAAAGCATTCTCCCGAAGATCAGAAACAAGACAAGGATGTCCACTTTCAGCACTATTATTCAACATAGTTCTGGAAGTCCTAGCTACAGCAATCAGAGAAGAAAAAGAAATAAAAGGAATCCAGATCGGAAAAGAAGTAAAGCTCTCACTGCAGATGACATGATACTGTGCATAGAAAACCCTAAAGATAGTATCAGAAAATGACTAGAGCTAATCAGTGAATTAAGCAAAGTTGCAGGATACAAAATCAATACACAGAAATCACTTGCATTTCTATATACTAACAATGAAAAATCAGAAAGAGAATTAAGGAATCAATCCCATTCACCATTGCAACAAAAAGAATTAAATATCTAAGAATAAACTTACCTAAGTAGACAAAAGAATTGTACACAGAAAATTATAAGACATTAATGGAAGAAATCAAAGATGACATAAGCAGATGGAGAGAGATTCCATGTCCCTGGGTAGGAAAAATCAATATTGTGAAAATGGCTATACTACCAAATGCAATCTACAAATTCAGTGTGATCCCTATCAAATTACCAATGGCATTTTTCACAAAACTAGAACAAAAAAATTCACATTTCATATGGAAACACAAAAGACCCCAAATAGCCAAAGCAGTCCTGAGAAAGAAGAATGGAGATGGAGGAATCAACCATCCTGACTTCAGATTATACTACAAAGCTACAGTCATCAAGACAGTATGGTACTGGCACAAAGGAATATAGACCAATGGAACAAGATAAAAAGCCAAGAGATAAACCCATGCACCTATGGGTATCTTATTTTTGACAAAGGAAGCAAGAATATACAATGGGGCAAAGACAGACTCTTCAATAGATGGTGCTGGGAAAACTGGACAGCTACATGTAAAAGAATGAAATTAGAACACTTCCTAACATCATACACAAAGATAAACTCAAAATGGATTAAAGACCTAAATGTAAGACCAGAAACTATAAAACTCTTAGAGAAAAACATAGGCAGAACACTCTATNCGAGACTTTTACCTGCTTTTATCTCAGCCACATATACCTCTCCTTCCCTCCTGGGCCTGCCCTTCCCTCTGCCGTCACCTAGTTACTGCCTAACAGACCTTCAAATTTCAGCCTGGACCTTCTTTCCTCAAGAAAGCATTTCCAGGTCTCTAATACCCACCCACCTACAGACACATGACTGCCCACATCTGGACCACAGCCCTCCTTCTTTCTTTCTGAAACATCCTTGCTTACTCTGGGTTCAATACGGTCACTGTCTGCTTACTCATCAGTATCTCTCAGTATAATGTATAGTTCACGAGGTTCCTCACTCTATCCCCATCGCCCAGTGATAACCCTTCAATTAAAAATAAATCATTTTTTTTTAAAATTATAACATGGTAAAAACAAACAAAAAGACTGCACAGCAAAAGAAACCATAAACAAGGTAAAAAGACAACACTCAGCATGCAAGAAAATAATAGCAGATGAAACCGCTGACAAAGGATTAATTTCCAAAATATACGAGCAACTTACACAACTCAATACCAGAAAAACAACCCAATCAAAAAGTGGGGAAAAGACCTAAACAGACATGTCTCCAAAGAAGACATACAGATGGCTAACAAACACATAAAAAGATGTTCAACATTGCTCATTATCAGAGAAATGCAAATCAAAACTACAGGAGATATCACCTCACACTGGTCAGAATGGCCTTCATCAAAAACTCTACAAACAATAAATGCTGGAGAAGGTGTGGAGAAAATGGAATGTTCTTGCACTCTTGCTAGGAATGTAAATTGATACAACCATGGTAGACGGTATGGAGATTCCTTAAAAAACTAGGAATTAAACCGCCATATGACCCAGCAATCCCACTTCTAGGTATATACCCTGAGGAAAGCAAAACTGAAAAAGACACATGTATCCCATTATTCATTTTAGCACTATTTACAGTAGCTAGAACATGGAAGCAACCTAGATGTCCATCAACAGATGAATGGATAAAGAAGTTGTGGTACATATACACAATGGACTATTACTCAGCCATAAAAAGGAATGCATTTGAGTCAGTTCTAATGAGGTAGATGAACCTAGAACCTATTATACAGAGTGAAGTGAGTCAGAAAGAGAAAGATAAATATCGTATTCTAATTCATATATGTGGAATCTAGAAAAATGGTACTGAAGAATTTATTTACAGGGCAGCAATGGAGAGATCCAACTAGTCCATCCTAAAGGAAATCAGTCCTGAATATTCATTGAAAGGACAGATGCTGAGGCTGAAACTCCAATACTCTGGCCACCTGATGTGAGAAACTGACTCATTTGAAAAGACCCTGTTGCTGGGAAAGATTGAGGGCAGGAGGAGAAGGGGACAACAGAAGATGAGATGGTTGGATGGCATTGCCAACTCAATGGACATGAGTTACTCTGGGAGTTGGTGATGGACAGGGAGGCCTGGTGTGCTGCAGCCCATGGGGTCACAGAGAGTCGGACATGACTAAGTGACTGAACTAAATGGAGAAACAGACATAGAGAACAGACTTATGGACATGGGGAGAGGGGAGGAGAGGGTGAGATGTATGGAAAGAGTAACATGGAAACTTACACTACCATAAGTAAAATAAATAGCCAATAGGAATTTGCTGTATGACTCAGGAAACTGCAACAGGTGCTCTGTATCAATCTAGCAGGGTGGGATGGGGCGGGAGACGGGAGGGAGTTTTCAAAACAGGGGGGATATATGTATACCTATGGCTGATTCATGTTGAGGTTTGACAGAAAACAGTAAAATTCTGTAAAGCAATTATCCTTCAATAAAAAAATAAATTGAAAAAATATTCTGATGTGTATCTAATAATAATTTTATTTTACAGAACAAAAAGCTACCTAAAATTTCTACAGTTTTTCTAAAATTCTTAATTTGTCTAAGTTCTTTTCTTGAAGCAGCTGGGTGAAATCTGACCAGGTTCACTCCTGAAAATATCCATTGCCCTGAAGATGGCACCCAGATTTTTGATTCTATGTGATGAGAAAAGAACATTTATCCACATATCCTTATTTTCATTCCCAATCTCTTGGTATTCCAGCTCCTGAACTGTTTGCTTCCTAAAGTACTGTCTGTGTCGTGCCAAACCTAAAAATCATCTAGGGTTTATTTTTGGACCCAGCGTGAACACAAGTGTGTTTCCAACTGCATGGTACAGACCTCTGGGTTCTGGCTCTAATCATGATGTCCCTGTCTGATGAGGAGAAGACTGGGAAAATTCTAAAGTGGCAGCTGGTATGCTTGTTCATCTATTTACACCTAAGTATTTGGAAGGTGCTATGTCAGCAGCGAGTAATTGTGGTTTCTGAGAGTGTGAGGTTTTGTATAGCCTTCAACAGACTTTTACTTTGATAACAAAAATAGTACAATTTTCCCTTTATAAAAAATGTAAATAACTCTAGAAAAAGAAAAAAAAACTCTTGATCTGAATTTTCTAGCAGAAAACAGATCTACCAGCAGGTCGGACCTAGGACGTAGAACCAGCGGCTTGTCAAATGAAAGTCTGAGGGCCTCTTCTTCTAATGTATAATTTCTTCTCTCTATAAGCCTTTCTCTTTATAAGTCAATGAATAGAACTGAGAAGACAGTGAAAATTAGAAGGGCAGAAAATGTCCTGCTAGTAAAAGCAGTCAACAGTGATGATGCATGAAACAGAAGAGATCTAACCACGCTTCAGGCAACAATATTAGCTTCACAATCGTTGAGTAATGTCTTAAAATTTACATATAAACATCCTTATGTCTTCCTGACTTTGGCAATATAGTAAGCAAAGCCTTCAAGAATTAAGAAAGGGCCTCTGAATACTAACAGGTACACGTGAGCAGGCTGCCAACACAGTGGAGGTACCCAAACATAATAGCACAAAAGAATTGACAGAATGTGAAACAGGACATGGAAATCCAACCAGTAATTATTAAAGGCGCTGGAAAAAACAAACTGATCAGGGAAGTGCAAACACACCTACTTGACACATTTTTTGAACTTGAAAGACAAAAGACCAGATTCTGAAGGCTGCCCAAGACAGGAGAGAGAACGTTTGGAGATGTCCTGATAAGAGTGACTTCTGCTCTCTGGCTTTGGGAACAGGGAGCATGAGAGCAGAAAACACACATGTACACAGAGGAATGAGTCTTTTCCCTTAAAAGAGCGACAAGACCTGGAGGGAGATGTTAGCCAGGTCTGACCAAGTAAAGTCCCTTCTAAGAAGCACCTGGAGAGCTGAGAGCTGGAGGCTGAAGAGGCCAGCGGCTCCCACGGTGGGACAGAGGCAGCAGGTGCAGCCTGTCCTTCAAGTAGACCACACAACCAGGGCCGAACTTCATGGAGAGCTTCTGAGGGGGCCTGCTAATGCCTGCCAAATACCCCCTAGGAGAAGAAGTTCAGGCCTTACTTGTATAATGTTATAAATAACAGAAGAAATAATAATTCAATAAAGGGGGAGGCAAGGGAGTACCCGTCTCCTTCGTTCTGTTCGCCACACAATACAGACACAGCTCAGGACTGTCCCAGCATCTCAGACGTGGTCACCTGAGCTCACTGGACATGTGACCATTATTATAGGTGTGGCTTGTGTCCCCACCTTCCTGTCCTGTAGTTCTTACAGGACTTTTTTTTTACCCCAGTTTTGTTGAGATAGAATTGGCATATGTCATTATATAAGCTTGAAGAGAACCACATAATGATTTTACTTACATATGTCATGAGATGCCTGCCACAATAGATTTATTGAGCATGCATCATCTTATATAGATACATTAAAGAAATAGAAAATTTTTTCCTTGTGATAACTCTTAACTTTCATTTATAGCATATACCAAAGTTAATTATCTCTACTGTGTTGTACATTAATCCCTCCCTAGTTATTTATCTTACACTTGGAAGTTTTTCCAGTAGTCATATATGGATGTGAGAATTGGACTGTAAAGAAAGCTGAGTGCAGAAGAATTGATACTTTGGAACTGTGGTGTTGGAGAAGACTCTTGAGAGTCCCTTGGACAGCAAGGAGATCCAACCAGTCCATCCTAAAGGAAATCAGTCCTGAATATTCATTGGAAGGACTGATGCTGAAGCTGAAACTCCTTTGGCTACCTGATACGAAGAACGGACTCACTTGAAAAGACCCTGACACTGGGAAAGATTGAAGGTGGGAGGAGAAGGGGATGACAGAGGATGAAATGGTTGGATGGCATCACCAACTCAATGGACATGAGTCTGAGTAGACTCCAGGAGTTGGTGATGGACAGGGAGGCCTGGCATGCTGGAGTCCATGAGGTTGCAAAGAGTCGGACACAACTGAGCAACTGAACTGACTGGAAGTTTTTACCTTTTGACTGCCTTTATCTAATTCCCTCTCCCCCCACCCTGGTATAGGGTTTCTTGTTTTTTTGTTGTTGTTCTTGTGTTTCTGGGGTTTTGACTTTATGACTATTCAAACTCTGTTAGCTCCTTTCCCTGTTCCCTGGGCTCCTCCCAGCTTTAGGGCATCTACAGGCTTCATCAGCATGCCCTTATACCTTCACCCTTGGATACAGAAGTTGAGTGGTTAGGACTCAAGGTGGAGCCTTGAGGTACTCCAAACAGAGACCACCCTCTACATTGACAGTGTTTCATTAATGAACAAGTTCAGTCAAGATGCAATGAGCTCCTCTGTGCCTGGTACTGAGCTGGGAACTGGGAGCATAAAGAGGAACAAGGTACCAGGTACCACCCCTGTCCTGGAGTTGCTTCAGCCTAGCATGGTCATCCAGCCGGTCACTGATGTTCCTGAATTGTTCTAAAAGAAAGGTGTCACCGACATAGACAGTTATTATTCATTCAACAAACTACTGGCAAACAAAAACCCCACCGAAGATGGTCATGATCACTGCTCTTATGGAATTTACATTCTGATGGAAGAGTAAGACAAGAAAAGCAGGTCATTATACACAAGAAGAGTCATTACAAATAGCAGTGAGTGCCCGGAAGGAAACAGATAAGGCGCTGAGCTCAATGCTGTGGGGTGAGGCAGGAGGGCTACAGTCTCAGAAGGTTGGGAGGCCCAGTGGCTGAAAGTTCAGAAGGTGCCAGCCTTGCACAGTGGGGCAGGTCAAGGTTTTGCAGGTTTTGGCTGAACATGTTGGCCATTCAGGTATTTTCCACCTGTTGTATAAAGGAGATATAAAACAAGAAAAACCTAGACTTTCAAGCATCAGATATTCACACATGTGTTTCAATTCCTGCATATTCATGTTTTTCCTGACGTTTTGTTTACAACGTACATTATTCAGTCTGTAAACCCAGTATCAAACAAATTGCTTTCCTAGGTCCACTCAAGGGATTGAAGTCCCTGTAGGCTGNTTTTTTTTACTGTTTCTACCCTTTCCCCATGTATCTCAATCATTTTATTTATAATTAGCTTTTAAAATTTGAAATCATATCTCTCTGAAAGTAGAAAAGGGACATTAATTGATCATCTGGTTTAAAAAAATATTTAGTAGAAAAAGAATTTTTAAATAATGAACAGATACTGTATGTGTGATCTTTTTTGGCACTTCTTTATTTTAGAAGTGATGGTATAAAAATGAATGAATAATATAAGGGGCATGCTAGAGATCAGATGGTGCAATGATGAAGAATCTGCCTGCCAGTGCAGGAGATGTAAGAGACATGGGTTCTATTCCCGGGTCAGGGATGATCTCCTGAAGAAGGAAATGGCAACCCACTCCAGTATTCTTGCTTGGGAAATCCCGTGGACAGAGGAGCCTGGTGGGCTACAGTCACAAAGAATCAGACACAACTGACCAACTGAGCACGCACACACACACAGTACACACAGACTATTCATTCAACACACATTTATATTGATTCCAACTGAGTGCCAAGTACTGTCCTGGGTGCCAAGATTCAAAATAAATGAGACACAGGCTTCAGTCCATGTACTCACACTTGGCTGCAGTAAATGGACTTGTGTACAAGCTGCTCTAACCCTGTGCGTTACAGAAATTCTGATCAAGAATGAGAAGTAGCTGTCAGTGAAGCTGCGAAGGGAAAAGGCTCTTCTTCCCCACTTTAAAAAAGTTTTGCATTCTCTCTCTCTCTCTTTAAACAATTCAGTGGGTTTTATGTGTCTGTGTGTGTGGTATATTTACTGAGTTGTACAGCTATCACTACACACTACAGTGAATTGTAGGACATTTTCATCATCCCAAAAAGAAACCTTGACTTTGTTAGCAATCATTGTCCATTTTTCTCCCCGCAGACCCTGGCAACCATTAGTCTACTTTCTGTCTTCAGATTTGCATCCTCTGAACGTTTCATATAAATGGAATCATACAGCATATGGCCTTTGTGTCTGGCTTTGTTCACATAGCATAATGTTTACAAGGTTCATCTGTGTTGAACAGTGCCTCATTCCTTTTTATGGTTAAACAGTATTCCACTGTATGGCTGTACCACATTTTATCATTTAGGAGTTGATGGACCATTTGGGTTTTTTCCCATATTGGGGGCTATTTTTAATAATGCTGCTATGATCATTCATGTATGAGTGTTTGTGAAAATATACATTCTTTTTTTATGTTTTTATATCTTTTTTAACATAAATTTATTTATTTTAGTTGGAGGCTAATTACTTTACAATACTGTATTGGTTTTGCCACACTTTGACATGAATCCGCCACGAGTGTACACGTGTTCCCCATCCTGAACCCCCCTCCCACCTCCTTCCCCATCCCATCCCTTTGGTTCATCCCAGTGCACTAGCCCCAAGCACCCTCATTCTCTTGGGTATAAACCTAGAAGCAGAATCGCCTAATCATATGGTAACTCAGTAGTTAATGTTTTGAAAAACTGCCAGATTGTTTTCCAAAGTGACTGAATCATTTTCTGTTTCCACCAGTAGTGTATGAAGGTTCCAATTTCTCCACATCCTTATCAACACTATCATTTTGCTTAGAGCCCTCCTTGTAGGTATGAAGTGGTATTTCACTGTGTTTCAATTTGAATTTCTCTAATGGTTAATTATGTTGATCATCTTTTCATGTACTTTGTTAGCCACTTCTGTATCTTCTCTGGAGAAATGTATGTCCAGAGCCATTGCCCATTTTTAAACTGGATTATTTGTCTTTTAATTGCTGAGTTTTAGGTGGCACAGTGGTAAAGAATCTGCCTGCAATGTGGGAGACCCAGGTTCGATCCCTGGGTAGGAAAGATGCCCTGGGGAAGGGAATGGCAACCCACTCCAGTATTCTTGCCTGGAAATTCCATGGACAGAGGAGCCTGGCAGGCTATAGTCCATGGGGTCGCAGAGTTGGACACCACTGAGTGACCAACGCTACTGTATGGCCTATGTACTAGTCAAACATATGATTTGCAAACATTTTGTCTCATTTTCTGGATTGGCATTTCACTTTGTTTATGGTATAGTCTGAGAAATTCAAGTTTGTAATTCTAATGAAGTCTAACTTACCTATTTAAATTTTTACTGTTTGTGCTTTTGCCCTAACCCAAACTCATGAAAACTTACTCCTGTATTTTTCTAAGAGGTTTATAATTTTAGCACTTACAGTAAGTCACTGCTCCATTTTAAGTTAACTTTTGTATATGGTGTGAGGTTGGGGTCAAGCTTGATTTTTCTTGCATGTACGTATTTAGCTGTCCTAGCACCATTTGTTGAAAAGGCAATACTTTCCCCCATTGAATTGTCTTGGCATCCTTATTGAAAATCTGTTGGCTATAAATGTGGAGGTTTATTTCTGGACTGTCAATTCTATTTCATTGATCTGTATGTTTGACCTTATGAAGTAGCTCTTTTTGATCATATGGACTCCAGGTGAGTTCACCAACCAGCAAAATCAGGGCCTTTCTGGATGAGGTGAGGATAAAGTGAGGTGATGTGGCACTCTTACCACAGTACCTGTCTGGTGCACAGTCAATGGACAGATAATCTCTCTGCCCTTACTATTGTTATTCCCTTCCAGATGGTGGGAAGAGGTTGTAAGAACGGAAGATGTCTGAGCTCAGGGCCCTTTAAAGTAATGTGAGTTGTGCATATGGTGGAGTGTGTGTGTCTGGTGACTGAGTTTATCCTGGAGGCTGGATAGGAACACTGAGGGGTATGCGATAAAGGATGACATGAAAGAGAATTCTGTAGAGTAGAACGTATGCCCACAGGCTCAGATCATGAAGCCATTTTCAATTTAGAGCTTGAGCTCAATGACTTGTCTCTGAGCTTTGTTGGAATTTGGCAACAATAGAAAAGTGTGCATCCCCAGGGCCTGGGGCTGACCGCTGATGATTTGTTGGCAGATCCTGTTTTCTGGCCAGAGCTGAGGCCAGTCTGAGGTTGGGTTGTGAGGTCCTGGACATCACTTGCTTCTTGGGCCTCCAGCAGGAAATCCTGGTTTCTTTTTGTTTGGGGAAGTTTGCTGACAAACACATTCGGGACTCCATTTCCGCCGGTGCCACGGGAAATTCCATACTACGCATGTGGCTGCCTCTGCCCCTAAAGTGAGCATGTCATCACCGTGATTCAGAATGGCATTCACCAAGCCTGACAAGATATTTTTACTTTTTGCCGATATTTTAAATGCACACTTGATCATGAGAAAGGGCTACTTCTATCTGAACTTTAAACCTACCTAGATGTTTAAATGAAAAATAACTTTTTTTTTTTTTTTTACTGGAGATTGGGTACTTCTCTTCGCACAGAGAGCAACCCATGATCATAAAATATTTCATAGACCTTGGGACACAGAGATTCATCAGAGAAAAGATTTGCTCCTTACTCTTGTGAGTAGTGATAATAGCTGACACATGGTGCATTGTTAAGTGTTTTCCATATTTTTTTTTTAACTCATTTGCTCCTCCCAAAAGTTCTGTGAGATAGGAACTGTTATCCCCTTCCATAGGAGAGAAGACTGAGGCACACAGAGGTTAAGACCACAGTTTTACAGCAAATGTGGTAACTGATCTCAAAAGATGCCTTTTGCTCCCACCACTGCCAACCAATGCCTTCCCACCCGTGCCTTCCAGCGTTCATGTCCTTGAATCTGGAATGGCCTCTGGCTCACTTGGTGATCAGTAGAATTCAGCGGAAGTGATGCTTTATGACCTCCCGAGTCGTAAGAAGCCCTGAAGTTCCCACCTAGAGCTCTTGGCATGTGTGTTCTGGAGAAGCTAACCACTATTTAAGAAATTCAACTGCCTTGAGACCACCACACTGTGGGAAGCCCAAGCTTGTCACATGGGGTGGCCAAGAGTCTCAGACTGCCTCCAACTGGCCCAGCTGAGATGGGAGCAAAGCCATCGTGAACGACCAGCCCAGCTGAGCCTTCTGATCTTCAGCCCCAGGTGCTGTCTGACTTTCACCTCATGACAAACCCCAATCGAGACCCACTCAGCCAAGCCCAGTCAACCCTCAGATGGGCTATTAACAATAGAGGGCAATAACATAAACTGGGAAACATCCCTGCCAGTCTGTCTGTCTGTCTGTCTGTCAGTCACACACACTGAGAAGACAGCACTGGGGGAGGGTACCACGTTGGGTATGTTTCCATGTAATTGGCACTTTCCCCTGCACACAGCAAATCTCCTGGGTGTCTTCCCTTTAGTGGTTTTTTATTGTGGCCTTTAGGAAATATAGTACACACTGCCCTGCATTCTCATCCAAGGGACAGTGGGAAGGGCAAGAGGGTTCCTTATGTGGAATCTCCACCCTGCACCATGCTCTGCTAAGTCCACTTGGTCCCCCGTGTCCCCACGTACCGTGTGTCAGGTGACTTAGTCTTATCAGCACCAAGGTAGAACCTGCTGCTGCTTCCTGAAGCATAGAGGGTAGAGGGGGGTTGGCGTAGATGGATGGCAGATAAAACGCGGAACAAATGGAGGTGACATGAAGACTTGAAGGAAACAATCACAGAGTCCCACAGCGGAGGCGGTCCTACTTTAGATGGGTAGTGAGGGGAGGTCTCTCTGAGGAGGAAGCCTTTTGGCTCAGACCTACAGAATGGAGGGACTAGCCCGGCAGAGAGTTGGGAGAAAGGCATTGCAGGCAAAGGCCAAAGGGATCCGGCAGGTCGGGGAAGGCTGGAGGCTAGGGAGTGGCCTGGAGGCGATAAGCAGTGCCTGCTGGTAGAAGCTGCTGGCCTTAGGGAAGCATGTAGATTTTATTTTGAGAAGAACAGAAGGATTATCTTTTTCAGCTTTCTCTTGAGTGCCCAGAAGAATGTGTGAACAGCCAGCGGTTCTCATTGTCCAGCCTGGCTCTGTCACTCGGTTTCTGTGGCTTTGTTTGGTTGGTTTTCTCTTCTCTCGATGCCAGGCTGGCCCTTTTGCTTCTTCTGTCATACCCGTTTTCAGGTGCCCTCTCCCCTCTGCTCCCCTTCTGCCCTGTAAATGATGCACTGAAGCCTAGAGCTATGATTCTCAGGCTCCAGGGAACTTGTTAAAAGACTATTTCCCAGCCTCAACTACAATTGGGGGCATCTGGTGTGGGAGCCAAGAAACCTGCATGTTCAGGCCTTCTGGTATAGGAGGTCCCCATTTTGAGGAATCTGGGGTATCACTGAGACTGCCCCCTCCTATATGCTTTGCTGATCGATTAGTCTTGTCTGACTGCGACCCCTTGGACTGTAGCACACCAGGCTCCTCTGTCCATGGGATTTCCCAGGCAAGAATACTAGAGTGGGTTGCCGTTTCCTTCTCCAGGGGATCCTCCTGACCCAAGGATCAAATCCATGAGTCTACTGCCTTGAAGGCAGATTCTGTACCACTGAGCCACCCGGGAAGCCCCTCCTATGTGCTTTGCCACCCCCAAACCAAGTGAATAGTCACAAGCTTGGCAAACCTACCAACATGGACCTGAGCTCTGTTCCACATCAGTCGCTAGTGTGAAAGAACAGGGCAGAGGATGTAAATGGTGCGGGGTGGCCTCTAGGTGGGCGAGAGGCGGCACAGCACTGGGCAAGGCTCTGTGACCAACCAGCATCCTCCAAGGTGCGGACTTAGCCAGGGAGCAGAGGCAGCTTCACTTCACAATGATCACCAGGTAACTGGGTGACTCTGGGCTCATGAGCATCTGATAGGACTCTTGGCTGTCCTCTGCCTATTCCTTTACTCCAAGTAGGAGCACCCCCAAACTATTCCAGATTTCTATGGAAGTTAAGATTTTTAGGGACCTCCAGAGAAAAATTTGTTGTTGTTCAGTCACTCAGTCGTGTCTGACTCTTTGCTACCCCACAGACTGCAGCACACCAGGCTTCCCTGTCCTTCACCGTCTCCCAGAGTTTGCTCAAATTCATGTCCGTTGAATCAATGATGCTATCCAACCATTTCATCCTCTGTCACCCCCATCTCCTCCTGCCCTCAATCTTTCCCAGCATTAGGATCTTTTCCAATGAGTCAGCTCTTCACATCAGGTGGCCAAAGTATTGGACCTGCAGCTTTAGCATCAGTCCTTCCAGTGAACATTCAGGATTGATTTCCTCTAGGACTGACTGGTTTGATCTCCTTGCTATCCAAGGGACTCTCAAGAGTCTTCTCCAACAGTTCAAAAGCATCAATTCTTCAGCACTGAGCCTTCTTTATGGTCCAACTCTCAACATCTGTACATGACTACTGGTAAAACCATAGCTTTGACTAGACAGACCTTTGTCAGCAAAGTGATATCTCTGCTTTTTAATATGCTAGCTAGGTTTGTCATAGGTTTTCTTCCAAGGAGCAAGCATCTTTTAATTTCATGGCTGCAGTTAGTATCTGCTGTGATTTTGGAGCCCAAGAAAATAAAGTCTCTCACTGTTACCATTTTTTCCCTATTTATTTGTCATGAAGTGATGGGGCCAGATTCCATGATCTTAGTTTTTTGAATGTTGAGTTTTAAGTCAGCTTTTTCACTCCCCTCTTTCATCTTCATCAAGAGGCTCTTTAGCTGATTTTCAGTTTCTGCCATTAGGGTGGTGTCATCTGCCTATCTAGAGAAAAACAGATTTTTTAAAGACTCTCATTTGTATTTTCAAATATTCAGTAACATCACTGCTATAATGAGGACATTCTTGTTATACAGGCTTCATCCCTAATGTTATATGTGCAGAAGGTCTCTCCCCTGTCACTGTGTCCCTATGGGGGCTGGAGAGTAGGAGAGGTAGATTGTAAATGCAGGATTCTGAGCGGAAAAGCAGTAAACACTGGCCAGGAACTTTTTCCATTTCCCTGGCTCTGGCACTGACCATCTGGGTGACCTGGGCAAGTTATTCTGTCTTTGTGAGACTTAGTTTCCTGCTCTGTAAAATGGGAGAAGAAGTGCTTTCCCTCACAGGGTTAGAACTGAATAATCGTGCAAATACCCAAGTGCTCCATAAGCATTAGCCCTGAAGCGTGTAGTGGAAACACACCGAAAATAATGGTGCTTTCAGGGAGTCTTTGTTTCCCATTGCTGTGGGCTCTGGGCGAGACTGACGTGGGCTCACATCCCAGCACCCCACCTCACTGTGGGACCCTCTGAGCCTCAGTTTATACCTGTACAAAGTGGGGAAACCTCTCACTCCAGTTGTTTGAAGATAAAGTGACATAACATGTACAAGCTGTTTGACATAGAGTGGTGTTGAAGAAAGGGTGGTCTTGTTCATTTCATGGAACTGGCGTGGTCCCCAAAAGACCCACCAGGATCCCTCGTCAGCTGGGTGGTGGCTGAGTCCTGGGACTTAGGCAGACGAGTACCTTGCGCTTCCAGGGACCTGAAAAAGGAGAGGAAGGCTAAAGGAAATATTTGGACTTGACAGGAGAGCTGTGGAAGGAGTACAAGGAGAATGCAGCTGCGCATGATGTTGGGGAACCTACTGCAGAGAGTGAGCGGAGGGGGTGTCCTCTTGTGGTGAGGGCCCCCGCTCTTGCCACTCNAGACGAGTACCTTGCGCTTCCAGGGACCTGAAAAAGGAGAGGAAGGCTAAAGGAAATATTTGGACTTGACAGGAGAGCTGTGGAAGGAGTACAAGGAGAATGCAGCTGCGCATGATGTTGGGGAACCTACTGCAGAGAGTGAGCGGAGGGGGTGTCCTCTTGTGGTGAGGGCCCCCGCTCTTGCCACTCTTCCAATTCTTTTTGCCATAATCCCCTTTCTGGTATCTGGGGATATTTCCCACGTGTGCCATGATACAGTTTCCTGTGGAAACTGCCAGTTCACCTGGATTCTTTTTTGTCTCTTTCTCAAAACCATCCTGTTTGAATCCAAATCGTGATTGAAAGCACAAGTCAGACCATTTATTCCACATGTCACCTTTCTGAAGCACTCTTCAGAAGTACCACCATCTGTGTGGATGTATGTACATGTTGGGATGAAAAAGTCAAGTTCCAAAAAGTTAAATGGTGAAGAACATCTGTCACAGCCACATCCCCAGGTCCTCTCCTAGAGAGAGGAGCCACAGCCTCTTCCTCTGAGTGGGAGGGTCCTCTGCTCACTGCTCCACACTAAGAGTCTTCTCTTCCACTTGGTGAATCTTGGAGCACATCCACGTTGGAGCCTTAGAGCTATGTCCTTCATATTCGATCACAGAGCTGTGCCAGAATTAATAGCTGGTGTCCTTTGGATTGATGGCATTGAGGCTGTTTCTAATGTTTCACTGTTACAAACGGTGCCACAGAATACAGGCAGCTTTGCATATACAGTGCACATATATACAGTCTGTGCAATCATGGACTGTAAGATACACTCCTAGCAGTGGCATTGCTGAATCAAAAGGAACTGTGGTCTTTTTACTGTGTTAACTGATACCCAAATGCCTCTCTAGAAGGTGTCCCTGTTTACATTCTGGCCAACAATTACAAAAGTGCCTGCTTCCACACATCCTCCCCAATTTAGGGCAATACCAATTTTTGTTTTCATCTTTGCTTTATCTTTGCATTGTCTGCTAGGTGAATGGCATATTTTATATTTACAAATCTTCTCAAAGAAGTTCCTTTCTGGAAATATTTGACCATTTTGAAATATTGTTGGTAACTATTAAATACATGAACTCTGATTTAATAAAATAAGTATATCTTCCTGGTGGCTTAGATGGTAAAGAATCTGCCTGCAGTGTAGGAGACCCAGGTTAGACCCTGGGTCTGGGAAAATCCCTTGGATAAGGAAAAGGCAACCCACTCCAGTATTCTTGCCTGGAGAATTCCATGGACAGAGGAGCCTGGCAGGCTGCAGTCCATAGGGTCGCAAAGAGTCAGATGCGACTGAGCCCCTAACACTACTACTAATATGGATTCACATGGTCCCCACTGGCTTGATCTGTCTTTNCCACTCCAGTATTCTTGCCTGGAGAATTCCATGGACAGAGGAGCCTGGCAGGCTGCAGTCCATAGGGTCGCAAAGAGTCAGATGCGACTGAGCCCCTAACACTACTACTAATATGGATTCACATGGTCCCCACTGGCTTGATCTGTCTTTCTATCTGTGACATAAATCCAGATATAACTATCTCAGAAGAATGGTTTGGCTTTCAGAGTGGGTTATCTGATAGCTTAGTTGCTGGAGCTGATCTTCATGACTGGCTGTTGTCCAAATGTTCACAGAACACTCATTCAACACTGGGAATGTTTAAAAGGAACAGGGCAGGGCAGGGGTTGAGGACGGAGGTCACTTTGCAAGTCATTTGTTGATCCAAAGTTGTCACCCTCTGGGTTTAACATCTCTCTGTGGAAAATTATGACGTGAAGAATCATTGTTTCTTTGTCCTTCTGAACCACAAAATGACAAGATGCATTGTCAAGGTGGAAGTCTTGTAAGTACTTGGCCTCATCATCCTTGGGTGGAGTGTGTATACCGTTGGCATTTTGCCTCAAGAAAACCCAGTACAAGTATAAACTGCCTCTGCCTGATTTATAGACGTACTGTACGAGACCTTCTCACCTGAGGTACACAAAGCCCACCTGAGAATGAGGAAGGGACGACTTTCATGTGCGTGACACTCAATTCCTGAATTCTATGAATTATAGTATTAGAAGGTTGAATCTGATGACTTCTTCAGTATCCTTGAAAGTCTCAAATTCTGTGGCTTTTCTCCTGTTAATTTATTTCAGCAAAGAGGTGTTTGGAATTAAATGACAAGGAAATTATTCTTGAAGGGCAACTAACTGCCCCTATGGAAACATGCAAGGACCTTCAAATCAGCCCCAAAATGCCACAGCACATGAGTCCAGTGAAATGAATATAACATGAAACATGTTACTTGTTCATCTTATCCCCTAGACTTAGTCACTGAATATTCCTGTAACCATCCAGATGGTTTTACACTCTAATGCTCATACTAGAACTTGATGCTGCCTTCTATACAGGCACTAAATTGATTTTCCTGAGAATCTAACTTTTTGTTTCCGAAAAGCTTAATGTTCAGAACCATCATATATATCTTTACGATGTGAAGGAATCCATATTGATCATCTAAGCCATCTGATAGATGTAGAAAGTGAGAGCAGGCACTGAAGCAGCTGAACCAATCTCCAAGACACGTAGATTTTTCTTAACAGATTTTCACCAAAATCTCTCTCGAGCAAAGAGCCTCCAATGGCATGTTCTACTGCTGTCTTTTCCTAGGGCTCAAATCTGCTTCTTAACCTAATTTTTCACCTGGAGTGGAAAGTGAAATATGAAACACAATTTTCCCTTTGACTTGGCCACGTGACCAGGAAAAGCCTCGTTCACTGAGCTATCAGTTCAAGTGGAGCATTTCTCTGTTTCCTGTCTTCCCATGTACTGTGATTCCATGATGTCTGGGGTCTTTGGGGTCACATAGCACTGTCTGCCTCATCGTTATCTTTACAACATCCCCCATAGAAAGGAGAGACAGGCTGTGGGGCTAGCTTGTTTATTTTAGGAGGAAACAGGCACAAAAAAATTCACAAGGCATTGGACTAAATCCCAAAGGGAGAGGAGTGGGGAGAGGAGCTGGGGGATAAACAACACCAAGCCCATCCCAGGACATGCTCAGTCCTTGGTTTAATTTAAATAGTGGTGTTTTTAGTGGCCAGACCAGAAACGGGGCGGTGGAGAATTCTATAACTGTGGGGCTGTTCTTGTAGCCAGTTACATTCTCCAAGAGGTGACCATTAACATCTGAAAACTGAGGGGGATACACCTCCTCAAAAGGGTGACTGCTATATGCAGATGTAGGGGCTCCACTGATGGCTCAGTGTTAAAGACCCCGCCTGCCAATGCAGAAGACGCAGGAGCCTCGGGTTCAATCCTTGGATTGGGAAGTTCCCCTGGAGCAGGAAATGGCTAGCCATTCCAGTATTCTTGCCTGGAGAATCCCATGGAGAGAGGAGCCAACGGGCCGCTGTCCATGGGGCTGCAGAGAGTTGGACACGATAGCACAGCACAAGCAGGCAGATGTAGTTGCTGCCGTTCGTCTTCTCAGAGAGTCTTGTTGGATCCAGGGAAGGGTTTAATATCAGCTCCCCTAATACCCAGCAAGAGCCTGGACTACCCCCCCCCCCACTCCTTCAACCCCATCCAGCCTAACTGTGTATCTGGTCACCTGGGAGGAGAGGGAAGCCCGCTAGAGAAAAGAAGCGAGGTGGGGAGGGCAGCAGCAGCAGTGTCTCTACTCACCCCACCCCAGCGTGTTCTGCTGCTTCACCCCAGTATGTTCCCCACTGCTTCACCCCAGTGAAGTGGGGCGGCCTCTGCTCACAGTGAGTTGTGTATTTACAAAGGCACCACTTCACTCCCTGCGTTTCCTGAGATGGTGATAAGCTAGAAAGTGCTAGAAATCCAGACCTTAATTTTGTAAACACCAGTGCAGAAGGAAGGGAACGCCCTCCTAAATGATATTGCTAGCCCAATCATATATGGACCAGTGATTTTGTCCATGTTTATTTTTTTCTTATTACAAAAATATATTTTTATCACAAAACCCTTAAAAACTACTTTTTAGAAGACCAAAAAGAAGAAAATAAAAATCACCTCTAATCCCACCATCCTGGTGTATGCACGGTGCAGTGGGTAAAATTGTAGGCTTTGGGATCAACATCCCTGGGTTTGAATTCTGGCACCCCTGGGAAATAACTATATGACCCTGGGTAAGTTGTTTAACCTCTCTGGCTCTCTATATCCTCACCTGTAAATGTGAACATGTTAGTTGCTCAGTTGTGTCTGAGTCTTTGTGACCCCATGGACTATAGCCTACCAGGCTCCTCTGTCCATGGGATTTTTCAGGTAAGAATACTTAGTGGGTTGCCATTCCCTACTCCGGGGATATTCCCAACCCAAGAATCAAACCACTGTCTCCTGCATTGTAGGCAGATTCTTTACCATGTGAGCTACCAGAGAAGCCCCTTTAAAGGGTGGAAAATAATAATACATGCTCCATGGGGTTGCTGTGAGGATTACAGGGGATGATATTCATGTGAAGCTCTCCTGAAAGCGCAGGAATGTTGAGAGAGCTCAGTAAATATTTATTGCAATTCTTTATAGCAGTCACTCTGGATCCAACCGCAGTAACATTTTCAGAAACAGCCTTTTCCAGTTGCAAAGTAAACTTATCCTGGAAACAATACAAGGACTCCTGAAGTAGCTGTTATTGTTAACCGAAGTGACTATTTTTGAAAATATATATTTAATACTTGAGTGACCCCTTAGAAAACTGATGTTTATTTTGAGATGATTTGTACTCCCTATAATTAGTAACAGCCCTTTTTTAAGACACTCACAGCACTATTTAAGCAACTAAACCCTTGGACTTGCTAAAAATTGTTATGCTTCGTATTTAAAGCAATTCACTTCATTAAACCAAATTTATTTTATTGTGGTAAGAACACTTACCATGTGATCTATCCTCTTAAATTTTTAGGTGTACAGTATTGTTAACTACAGGCAGGGTTGTACAGCAGTTCTCTAGAATGTACTCATCTTTCCTTGTGGCTCAGCTGGTAAAGAATCCGCCTGCAATGCAGGAGACCTGGGTTCGATCCCTAGGTTGGGAAGATCCTCTGGAGAAGGGAAAGGCTACAGTATTCTGGCTGGGAGAATTCCATGGACTGTATATAGTCCATGGGGTTGCATAGAGTCGGACACGACTGAGCAACTTTCATTTTTGCTAGGTAATAACTGAAGCTTTATGCCCTTTACTTAGCAGTTTCCCCTCACCTCAGCCCCTGGCAGTCAACAGTCCACACTATGATTCCAAGTCTGTTTTAGACACCTCATATAAGTGAAATAATGCAGTATTTGTCCTTTTGTGACTGGCCTATTTCACTTGGTATAATGTTCTCAGGGCTCACCCTTGTCACACATTACTCCAGTATATATATACACCACATTGCTTTATTCATTCATCTGCCAATGGGCTTTTAGGCTGTTTCCACATCTCAGCTACTGTGGATTATGCTGCAGTAAACATGAGAGTGCTGACATCTCTTTAAGGTCCCAGTTTAAAATTCTTTTGGGGCGGCCGATAGGAGCTGCCCTACGTCGGAGGACANATTGCTTTATTCATTCATCTGCCAATGGGCTTTTAGGCTGTTTCCACATCTCAGCTACTGTGGATTATGCTGCAGTAAACATGAGAGTGCTGACATCTCTTTAAGGTCCCAGTTTAAAATTCTTTTGGGGCGGCCGATAGGAGCTGCCCTACGTCGGAGGACAGAGACAGCGGCTGAGAGTGCCGGGCTGTGATGGCACAGGAACAGCTGAGAGGAGCCACCCCACTTCCAAGGTCAGGAGCAGGGGTGGGAAGAGCCACCCCGTGTCCGAGGTCAGGGTCAGGGGCAGGAGGAGCCACCCCACATCCAGGGCCAGGGTTGGGGGCTGGGAAGAGCCACTGATTGATTAGCACTCAGCACGGGTGGCTGCAATGACCGGCGCACTCAGCGCGGCCAAGAGGAGTTACCCCACATCCAAGTTCAGGGGCAGTGGCTGAGAGTGCCAGACTGTGATGGCACAGGAACAGCTGGGAGGAGCCACCCTGCGTCCGAGATCAGGGTCGGGGACCAGGAGGATCAACCCACGTCCAAGGAGCAGTGGCTGTGCTGGTGCGGGAGGGCCTGGAGGAGCTGTCCTACGTTGAGGGTCGGGAGGATAGGTGGTGAGGAGACGCCCTTCCTCCAGGGTGGGGAGCAGAGGCTGCNTTCATATCTCTTATTTTAAATTGATATCTTTGGTTATGAATTTGTTAAAGTCAAGACCTGTTTCTAAAAATAACTCAGTTAGTTGAAAAAAAATAAATTAAATAAAATAAAATTCTTTTGGATAGATACCCAGGAGTAGGATTGCAGGATCAGATGGTAGTTTCGTTTTTAATTTTTTCGGGGAATAAACGGATCCCCTGGAGAAGGACATGGTGACCCACTCCAGTATTCTTGTCTGGAGAACCCCATGGACAGAGGGCCCCGGTGGGCCACAGTCCATGGAGTCCTAAAGAGTGAGACCCAACTGAAGCAACTTAGCACAAACTAGATTTAGATTTCCTGAGCACTTACTCTGTTCAGTGGTGGATCCTGGGTGTACAGTGGTGAACAGATGAGGGGTGACGTTTCCCTTTGGCGTTTCTGTCACATAATCACCAAATAAATATATCATTATAGAGAGTAAGTGCTCCACAAGAAAAATCACTGGTGCTGGATGAACAGATCACAGGGGAATGGATTTAGGTAGTGTCAGGTGTGCTGCAGTGGGCTTTTGGACTGCAGACGTGATGAGGACAGTCTCAGGCTGAGGCAGAGAACAGACCCTCTCTGGAGGCAGGGGCGTGCTGCTCTGCTTGGGTTGGGGAGGCCTCCTGGGGGCGTGGGTGGTTGGAGACAGGAGAGAGGGAAGGCCCTCCAGGCAGAAGGGAAGTTCTGGGCAGAATCCTGGGCTTGGCTGGCTGGTCAGGGGGCTTGTCCACCCCAAGAATGGCACCAGCAGCAAAGGCAGAGAGAACCATTATCTTGCATTCTTTCCTTGACACGTCTTGATTAAAACTCACGTAATAGGCAACTTGGCTTTGGGACGTAACTGAAGCATTTTTTTCTGTTGTGCTATTAAAAATAGTCAAATTTGCTTCCCTGGGGTCCCCGCCCTGTGTTTACCTGAGCCTGGGGCCGCTGTCCTGACCTCAGATGCCATTTCCTGGTGAGGCTTTTCAGCAAGGACGGAGACCATGGTCTCCACAGGCCTGTGACGGAAGCACCCTAATTGGGTGGAAAGGGCCCCTTCCTTCCTGCCTCCTCCTTGTTCCCAGAACGTGGAACCAAGAATGCCAAGCTGGGATCTTCCACAGGACAGTCTCTTTCCCAGCTCCGAAAGCCATATAGCTGTGGGGTCCTTTTGCAAAAAGAGAAGCTGTACTTTTAAACAATTGAACTGATTACACCTCTGTTTTGTTCCAAACTATTACAAGTTCCACTGAACGTCTTACAGAATTGAAATGTCTGTCATCGCACATTTCCTCTAGGTTCCTGGTTTTAGNGCCATATAGCTGTGGGGTCCTTTTGCAAAAAGAGAAGCTGTACTTTTAAACAATTGAACTGATTACACCTCTGTTTTGTTCCAAACTATTACAAGTTCCACTGAACGTCTTACAGAATTGAAATGTCTGTCATCGCACATTTCCTCTAGGTTCCTGGTTTTAGTTCAGGTTCCTACCTGCTAGCTATGTAACCTTGGGCAGGTGTCTTAAATCATTAAGCCTCGGTTTCTACATCTGTGGACGTGCTCAGTCATGTCCAACTCTTGCAACTCTGTAGTCCCCATAGCCTATAGCCCTCCAGGATCCTCTGTGCATGGAATTTTCCAGGCAAGAATACTGGAGTGGGTTGCCATTTCGTCCTCCAGGGATCTTCCTGACCCAGGGATCAAACCCGCATCTCTTGCATCTCCTGCATTGGCAGGCGATTCTTTACTAACTGCACCACCTGGGAAGGACTGATAACATATTTAAAATATATTGAGTACCGTGGGGACAGTTCCATTATTGTATTGAATTTTATGCTCTCCACACACACTCATACATGTACATGTATATACCCTACACCCACAGGCATGTTCACCTGGGGATGTGCACTCACACGCCCAGATCTGTGTGCTCTGGGCCTTATTGCATTCTGTGCAGCTGGAACTGATTTTCATAAACTCAGAGCATTCTTGTCCCTGGTCTGTCACAATGAAAGACTTTAAGCACCTTGGCCATGAGGCAAGACACTGAAATTCACGACTCTCAAAGTTTCAGTGGACAAGCCAGATTTTACATTAACTTTTGTGGTTAAGACTGTTGGAACTATTGCCAAATCCAACTCCATACATGGTCAGATTTGGGACATAGTTCCCTTGAACGGATTTCAACTTCCTGGTCCACTCAGCAGTGTGTGGAGATGTATATCTTCAAACAAGCTCAGCAACCTTGAATTTTTTTCCTTTTTTCCCTTCTCCTTTTCTTTCTTTCTTCTTTCCAGCCTTCTGTCCATCCTTTCTTTTTCTTTCTTATTTATTTTTACTTTTTAAGTCAGTTTTATTGAAGTACAGGACATTACAATGCACTCACTCTAATTGTACAGCGTGCTGAGTTTTGATGAATTTACAGATTTGCTCCTGTACTCAGGTTTCTTGCGTAACCACCACCATCTTCTAGAAATAGAAACTGTAGATCACCCTGAGAAGTTCCTTCTTTGATTTTGACACTCTGTGGTCAGTCCCAGTCCCATCTTCAGTCCCAGGCGACCCCTCATCTGCTGTCTGTCACTGAAGCTTAGCTTTGTCTGTTCTAGAATTTAGTGTAAATGGAATTGTACAGGTGTGTGTTCTTTAATGCCTGGCTTCTCCCACTTGGCATGTTTCTGAGATTCACCCATGTGTTGCATGCGTCAGTAACCCCACCCATTTATTGCTGAGTAGTATTCCACTGATAGACGCACTGCAGTTTAGCCATTCACTCACCAAAGGACATGTGGATTCTTTCCAGTTTGGGGCTATTCTGGGTAAAGCTAGCAGCCTCAGTTTTATGGCAGCATGTCCCTCAGCAGCAATTCCAAGCACATCCGAGGAACTTGATAATTATTAATTAATCCATTTAAAAATTTTTTTGTGTTTGAAATGTCTTATTAAAGTCCAGGATGTTTAGTGTACTTTTGATTTCCAAAGAGACATGTTCGAGAAATTGTTTAAGGCAGGGAAGTTTAGGGGAATTCCCTGGCAATCCAGTGGTTAGGATTCTGCACTTTGACTGCACAGGGCCTAGATTTGATCCCTGGTCACGGAACTAAGATCCTGAAAGCCATGTGGCATGGCCAAAAAATAAAAAGGGAATGTTGAACGTCTTCCCACAGAGTACATTGAATCCATCAGGAAGCACTCCTGAGGCCTGTGTTGGCAAGCACCCTTCTGGGCTTGAGAAGCAGGATAGGGAGGCCCCCGCCCTCAGACATTCCCAGCCCAGGTGGGAGGCCCCTGTGAAGTAACGCCATGCAGTTCTTTGGGGAGGGGGTGGCAGCTAGGAGTGCCCCTCAGGAGCCCAGGAGGGCTGAAGCACACAGATGGGTCTCTAAGGCAGAGTCTGAGCTGTAGTGTTTCCACTCAGAAGTGGGCACCAGGTGGACAGTGCTGTCCAGACCAAAGGCAGTGAGCTCAGAACATAAGGATACCCTGTAGGCGAAACAAAACAGCAGCTGAGGGCACATTCAGTCTGAGGGCCACTGATATTCAACGTCGTTTTAAGGGGTAATGCCTCCACAGACCTACTTAGTATAGCGTGGCTCACTCTAGGGGTGACAGGCCCCTGACAGCCCTCTGTGACAGAACCTCTGGGGGAGTTCATTGGTCTCCCCTGCTGGGCACCAAGGTTTGCCCTGAGCTGTCCTGGCCAGCACAGGTGTGCATAGGACTTTGCTAAGCCAAGAAGGATCCTGCGGTCGGAATCACTGCCTTGTTTTAGAAGTAACCCAGGGTCTTTGAGGGGCTTCTCATGTGGCACTAGTGGTAAAAACCCACCTGCCAGTGGAGGAGACATGAGAGGACACAGGTTCAGCCCCTGAGTTGGGAAGACCCCCTGGAGGAATGGAGGGCAACCCGCTCCAGTCCATAGGGCTGCAGAGAGTTGGATTGACAGAGGTGAATTTGCACGCGGGGTCTTTAGGACCAACCGGTAGAACTCCCTCCGTTCCACAAGCAAGGGAAGAAAGGCCACCGGCTCTGTTCATAAAGTACGAGCAGTGTCTGCTCAGTCAGTGTATTCTATCAGCTGTCTTCTGAGCACTGATTCTCTCACGGGGCTCGAGCATCACTGCATTGTCATCTTTACACAGTTTAATTAGGGAAATTTTATTTTCTCCATGGCTGCAGGCTGTGCTTCACCCCAGCCGGGCATCTTTCAGCAAATCTTCCTTTTGCCCCCACCAGGCACTAGGAATTGGATGCAAGGATTTTTCAAATAACCAGGTCATAACATTTTAGAGAACTTAGCTGCTAAGGTGATTCTAAATGCTTCACCCGTATACTCCACAGCCCTGTGAAGTATATGGATACCATTATTAGCCCCATTTTACAGATGAGAAAATAAGACACAGAGAGATAAAGCAGCATGCCCTGGGTCACAAAATTAGTAAGTGACAGAGGTAGGGTTAGAATCCCAGGCAGCTTGAGTCCAAAGCCCACACTTTTCATAATCACTGACTTGTGCCACTGTGAGGAAGATGTGTTCCCTATGGTTAAAGAATTTATTATCTAGTGAGAGAACCCTGTACATCCATCGGGTTATAATTCACTGTGTAAAGTCATTTGATAGGAGAACAAGCAAAGGGCCCTGGGAGCCCAGAAGACGGAGGAAGGGATCAACAGTTATTGTTTAGTGGGCACGCTTGCAGTTTGGGAAGGTGAAAAAAAGAGTTCTGGAGATGGATGGTTGTGATGGTTCACAATGATAAGAAATGCACTTAATGCCACTGAACTGTACCTTAAAAATGGTAAAATAGCGATAACAATAAGTGCACGTGAGGAAAAAAAATGAGCAGACCAACTTCCCCCAGCTTTGACAATTCTTTGCTTTCTTCTGAGACACTTAGTGATTATTTTTCTCACCTTTGATTATGTTGCCTAACATGTGACAAGTTGTTCTTTTACACTTCTTAATGACAAACAAAGCACTTCTACCTACCCATACTCTTAATCCTTACCAAGCTTTCATCATGACTTTAAAACCAAAGAGTACAGACATGCAGCTCTTCCTCCAGAGGTGAGTACTGGCTTCACTTTAGCACACTTAGATCTGGCAGCTCTGTTCCCAGTAACTTTTTATTTCACTGAAGCATTGGAACGAAGTGTTTTTAAAAATAACTTTTGGGAACCCAAATTAAATTTGAAACACACATGCTACCGTAGAGACCAACCAGTCAACGCAGGTGGCCCATGGAGGAAGAGAGACGTGTCTGCATGGCTGAATATACACGGTGCTCACATACAGAGGAGGTGACAGCTATTGGTGTGGCAAGTTTCTTTTGCCACGGGTTGTACAAGCATCCATAGTTTGGAAATATTCAAATGTGGGGATAGATTATTTACCAATCATGGTCCTTGGTAGCAAACCAAAGAAGCTAACTTGAGCAGAAAAGGAGTTTTCAGAAAATCAGGCTGTTCACAGAATGGACTGGAGAGCTGGGCTCAAAAACTAGGTTAGGAAGCCACTATCACGTCTAAATTCAGCCATCTCTGCCATAAATAAACTCCCATTTTCCCTGTGTCTTTGCATCATTCCCTTAAGATTCAACACCATCCTCTGGTAGGAGAGGATTGCATGCATGCTAAGTCACCTTCAGTTCAGTCAGTTCAGTCGCTCAGGCGTGTCCAACTCTTTGCGACCCCATGAATCACAGCACGCCAGGCCTCCCTGTCCACTACCAGCTCCTGGAGGTCACTCAGACTCACAACCATCGAGTCAGTGATGCCATCCAGCCATCTCATCCTCGGTCGTCCCCTTCTCCTCCTGCCCCCAATCCCTCCCAACATCAGAGTCTTTTCCAATGAGTCAACTCTTCGCATGAGGTGGCCAAAGTGCTGGAGTTTCAGCTTTAGCATCATTCCTTCCAAAGAAATCCCAGGGCTGACCTCCTTCAGAATGGACCGGTTAGATCTCCTTGCAGTCCAAGGGACTCTCAAGAGTCTTCTCCAACACCACAGTTCAAAAGCATCAATTCTTCGCCACTCAGCTTTCTTCACAGTCCAACTCTCAAATCCATACATGACCACTGGAAAAACCATAGCCTTGACTAGATGGACCTTAGTCAGCAAAGTAATATCTCTGCTTTTGAATATGCTATCTAGGTTGGTCATAACTTTTCTTCCAAGGAGTAAGCATCTTTTAATTTCATGGCTGAAATCACCATCTGCAGTGATTTTAGAGCCCCCAAAAATAAAAGTCTGCCACTGTTTCCAATTTTTTCCCATCTATTTCCCATGAAGTGATGGGATTGGATGCCATGATCTTCGTTTTCTGAATGTTGAGCTTTAAGCCAACTTTTTCACTCTCCTCTTTTACTTTCATCAAGAGGCTTTTTAGTTCCTCTTCGATTTCTGCCATAAGGGTGGTGTCATCTGCATATCTGGTTATTGAGATTTCTCCTGGGATTCTTGATACCAGCTTGTGCTTCTTCCAGCCCAGCATTTCTCATGATGTAGTCTGCATAGAAGTTAAATAAGCAAGATGACAATATACAGCCTTGATGTACTCCTTTTCCTATTTCACCTTACTCGTGTCCAACTCTTTGCGACCCCATGGACTGTAGCCCACCAGGCTCCTCTGTCCATGGGGATTCTCCAGGCAGGAAAACTGGGGTGGGTTGCCATGCCCTCCCCCAGGGGATCTTCTCTACCCAGGGATTGAGCCCACGTCTCTTGCATCTCCTGCACTTTCAAGCAGGTTCTTTATCACTAGCACCACCTGGGAAGCCCAGGAGATGATTGTCTGATTCTAAATCACCTATCTGTACCCCAGCCTGCTAATGAGTGGCACAAGAGACTGTCTACCACACCTTCAGCGTCTGTGATCCCCAAGGAACCCATGCAAGGAACCCCATCCAACAGGAAGAGCAATCAGCAAAGTATCAACAACTGGTATCCTCCCCAGTGTGCATGCCAGACACAGCCTTTTCTTCAATCTGTTTATGAACTTTCAGTTACCAAATGAGAGAGGCATTGGATCAGAGACACAAGTCCATCCTCCCTATTGGAAAAGTAAATCCACACACAGGGCCTTCAGTGGGTGTCTTCAAAATGTCATCCCGGCCTCCAGGGATCAGCGCCGTCTTTCATCCGCTGAGCATCTCCTACCCAGGATCTGGGCTTTCTGGTGCACAGGTCAGTCTCAAATGACAGAACCCACATTACCTTAGGAGGAGGTTTGCTCTGGTCTCACAGGGACAGAACCAAGTGAAATGTTAACTGAGAATCTGCATATCCTATGCTATGACCTGTTCCATAGGTCTTTGATTTTCCTCTGATCTAAACTGGCTGCTGACAGCAATGAAAAACTCTAGCCCACATTCTGGAAACTGTGTTAGGTCTCCTTTCCCCCCAGGGAATCAGGGAGTCCCTCAGTGAGACAGAAAAGAGAAGTGAAAGGCCTGAGCTGGCAGCAATACGCACATGGCCCGGTGACGTAAAGCCCTGCATCCAGGGTCTGTGGCTTCCTCTGGGGAGGAGGTTGAGGACAGGGCTTGGGAAGGGGGTTATGGGGGGCCTCAGCACTTTCGTGAATGTTCTCTTTATTTAAATGTATCTTTTTATTTTTCAAGTTTTGGTTGTGCTGGGTCTTCATTGTGGCACATGGGCTTTCTCTAACTGGGCGCATGGACTCCGTAGTTGCAGCTCGTGAGGTTCTCTAGTTGTGGCCCCTGCGCTTAATTGCCCTGTGGCATGGAGGATCTTAGTTCCCCAGCCAGGGGTTGAACCCCCCTCCCTTGCATTAGAAGGAGGATTCCCAACCACTGAACTACCAGGGAAGTCCTGTTTAAATGTATCTGAATCCAGTTTGCTTGCCCAGTTGTTCCTCTTACACCTGTTCTTCAGTTCATGGAAACTTTAGTTCATGGACCCCTTTTATTTCTGTCTAATAGCTCATTCTCCTTTAGGCACTCATCTACTTTAGATGCCTTACTTCCTCCATCCCCAGAATCAACCAGCATCCGCAAACCCATGTAACATGTTTGTATTCGAGCTGTAGTACATATCCATAGGTTACTGAGTGGTGCTTTGTTTTTTAACATTGTAAATGAATATTATCATGCTATACATGTGCTTTTGAAACTGATTTTTTTGTGTGTGAGATTTGCCTGTGTTGACAAGTGAACATCTAGTTCACCCTTGCTGCTATGTGGTATTTTGTTATTTAAATAAACTACACTTCAATTTTTTTTTAAGTATTTGAAGCAAAGAAGGTCAAGTGAAAATTTCTTAAAGGTACAAGGTGGGCGCGTCAACGTTCATCACGTTATTCTCTAGACTGTTATATGTGTTTGGAAGTTTTCCAGATCTAAAAATAGAGGCAAGAGCGTGAAAAATAGGGTCAGGAAATAAATCTTTTGGGTTCTGACTGCACTGCTTTGAGGCTTGATTCTAGAGCTAATCAGCCTTGAGAATAAAAATAAGCCCGGGAGACTGGCCCCTTCTGTTTGCTTCTCATGGGACTTGCCTCCCTGAGAAATGCTCAAAAGCCTTGACCACAGGCTGAGGAGTGTTGATTTGGGTGCGTGATTTGGAGTGTGTTGGGTCACAGCCAAAGTAAAATAAACAGGACTGTCATGGGTCTGGTCATTTTTAGAAAGAAATTGGCAAGAGACCATTTCATGGAATGGCTGTGAAACAATTTTAAAAATATTTACAACATACTTAAGATATAAATAGTCCAAATGATAAATATAGGTCACAGTTTTGGCCAGGTCAACCTCTGATCTCCTTAACACTCTTAAAAATTTAGATAGATGGAAATTTCCCTTTTGTGGTACTTCCTGTACACTCCATGAGACTTCAAGTGGCCACTAGGTTTCTTCCTTCTCCAGCTCTGCTACTTTCAGAAAAGTGAGACTTTGGTAGAAATTGAGAGCTTTTGAACCATGGCCTGTATTTTTTCAGGGCCATTACTCAATTTTGCCATTAAACCGAAAGACTACTAGGTGAAACAAGAGACTCCTTGGGGGCTAAAAGAAATTACAGATATGGAAGCAAGCATTGCCCAATCAGAATGACCACAGTATCCCCTGGTACTGCCCATGCAAGGACTCCTAGCATCCCCAGTGTCAACTTGATGCATCCAGCCCAGGAGGCCCCATTTGAAACAATTTTCATATCATGAGTCCTCCCCTTCCTCCAGCTTGAAGACGGGGCACTCTCCTTGGCAGCTGCTGGAGACCCACGTGGTTCTGAGCCCCCCGCCAGCACATCCCCTGCAGCAGTCGGCCACACTGACCTGCCCCTTCCCTCCCCACAGGGTATGACTTCTGCCAGGTCCTTCAGTGGTTCGCTGAGCGGGTGGACAGGATTATCCTGCTCTTCGATGCACACAAACTGGACATCTCAGATGAGTTCTCAGAGGCCATCAAGGCCTTCCGGGGCCAGGATGACAAGATCCGTGTGGTGCTGAACAAGGCCGACCAAGTTGACACGCAACAGCTGATGCGAGTCTATGGAGCCCTCATGTGGTCCCTGGGCAAGGTCATCAACACGCCTGAGGTGCTGCGAGTCTACATCGGCTCCTTCTGGACGCAGCCCCTGCAGAACACTGACAACCGACGGCTCTTCGAGGCCGAGGCCCAGGACCTGTTCAGAGACATCCAGAGCCTTCCCCAGAAGGCGGCAGTGCGCAAACTCAACGACCTCATCAAGCGAGCGCGGCTGGCCAAGGTAAGCTGGAGACCCCCAATAGCAGCCTGGGCAGGGACTCTTCCCACATGCACCTCCATAAGGGAAACTAGGCGGAGGTTCTACTCCAGGAGCCTCGGAGAACAGGACATGGAAGGGTTATGAAGCAAGCCTGACAATCAATATCTTCTTTAGATTCTGGCTCCTACCTCTGTGATCTTGGGCAAATGACTCCTTTCCAAGCCTGACTCAACCTATAAAATGGAACTAGTAAGAGCACAGGGTGCTTGGGAGGGTTGTGTTACCTGGCTTGCAGAGTGCTTGACATAGCACCCGGGACTTGGGGAAATGCGTGCACTTACCACCTGGATGCTGCTGCTATGTTAGGATGGCAGGAACGTAACCCACCGAACCAGAGAGAGGTGGCATTGATGGGACCGGTGGGGTGCCGAGGGACCAGCACTCGTCACCCTGTGCCTAAGGCATGGAGCCCTGTGTCACACGAGTGTACAGAGAGGCCACAGGAGGTTGGCTCAGCCCAGCCCACCAACTATGCCATTTCGGGAGGGGGTACACCATATCTCCATTCTGGGCTGTGGTTCCCACTCTCCAGCCTCACAGCTGAGCCTTTTAGCAGCCCCAGGAGTCTGTGCCTCCAGGTGGTGGGCAGTGATCAAACCACTGTCGTGTTAACAGCATAGTCTATTTTGCTGTGCCTCTGAAGAGAGGGGAGCATGTGACTCCTCTAAGAAAAAGTACAGAAAAAAAAAAAGTTCTTTAAAATCTATATATACATTTCATAAAATGATAGTCCTCTAACACCACAAGTGCCTCCGGAGTTTATCTAGTCCCAGTGATCATCGGAAGCGCCTAGGAGCTTTAAGCAATGTAAGTTCCCAAGCCCTACCCCAGAGCCTCTGATTGGGGGGGGGAGGGGAGTGGAGGTGGGTGTGTGTCTGTGTGTGTCTGTGTCTGTGTGTGTGTCTGTGTCTGTGTGTGTGTGTGTCTGTGTGTGTGTGTCTGTCTGTCTGTGTTTAAGCTCCCCGAGTGATTCTGATAATCAGTCGAGTTTGGGAACCAGAGGTCTTTAGTGACAAAGGACTATAGACAGCCCTCCTGGCTTCCAGTCTAGCCTTCTGCTTTGGCCTTGTCCCTTCTGCTAGAAGCAGTCCCCGGGCCTGCCTCTCCAGATCCCTGGTCAGGAAGCCTCATTTTTCCTTCAGCTTCTGATGGCAGAGAACCTGTGTCTCCCCACTTCCTCTTGCTGCTCTGGCCTGGGGGCCCACAAGCCAGCCTTCTAGAGTTGACCATTACTTTGCCTACTTCAGTCAACAGCACCCTAGGCCAGGGCTGGGCAGCCTAGTCAGGTGAAGGAGGGGGTGCCAAACTCCCCTCTTCAGAATGGTGAGCTGTGAGTGCCCAGGTGTAGACACTGTGCTCTGAGGAGGGACCTGGCCGGGGCGGGGAGCAGGGAGGGCTCCACTGAGGGTGACCGACGGGCAGGTGACCAGCCATCCAGCCCCTCCTCACTGCCTGCATGCCCGTGTGCTCAGGGCAGCATCCCTCCTGGCTGCGACCAGACACCCCCCTGGCTGCGCCCCTACCCATCATCCCTGGATCTGCTCTTTCCTCTTGCTTCCCCTAAGGCTTTTTCACACCCTCCACCCATGTGGTTCTGCTGATCTGCAGTCACCTGCGCTCCTGAGTCACCGCTCGTTATCTTTTCTTCTTGTACAGGCTGCTTCCTTCCTGGAACAGCCACTTTTGTTCCAGTTCTGCAAGGCTTGTAAATCCACTAATTTGCAGCTCTCCTGAGATGATTTCCCTCCCTGGCTCAGTGGCAGGAAGTCTGTTCTTGCCCAGTTAGTGACCCCCTGGTATGTGGTCTTTCTCTTCTCTAGCTGATATAACTGAACTTCACCTTCAGGGTACATAGTACCCAAAATGATTGTATAACCAAGGCTGGTAAATGATGTCATAGCCTTTGCAGATTTCAAGATCTTTTAACTATTTTTAAATATCCATGGAATTTTTTTTTTTAATTTACGAGGCATCGCTGAGGGCCTGGTAACTCAAGACGCAGTTATGTTTGATCGTATAAATAAATAAAAGGCAAAAGGCTCACTGGGGGTGCCAAGCACATGGGATTTTGCTGCCATCCTGGCACCTTGGGCCCTGTGAAGGGGCTGGCGTGGCCTGGGTTTAGAGGCACAGAATGCTGCTGTGTGTACTGACACGGGAATAATGAAAGCCCTTGTGTAGAGGCGGGGGGGGGGGGGCAAGGGGCAGTCAAATTGCTGAGCTTACTTCTAGGAAAAAAGCTTGTCTTCTTTTTTTTCTTCTTCCTAAGAATAGTATCTGGCTTGTTCCTTTTCATAAAGGAAAATGTTTGAAGTACGGATGTTTCCAGCCTGAGCTGTGCCAGTGTGTTCCTGGGGCGGCACCAGGCTGGCAGGGGGGCAGGAAACAGTCGCAGGCAGAGAAGAAGCTGAACTCAGCACAACAGCCTTGACCACCAACCAGTGCCATCCACTTCCTACGCCGTCTGCAGTTTTATGTTCCATTTGTGAACTTGTTGCTGAAATGGACAAGGGGTCACCTGAGCTTTACTCTTTGAAGTGTTCCTGTTTCATAAAAATGCTCTTGGGTTTTAATATGTTCATCTCTCTTTCTCCTGATCCAGTTTCCCTTTGGCAGGCCAACCTTGACTGAGGGTCTATAATGTTCTAGAAGCCCCACGATTTGCACTGCATGTGTTATTTTATCTGATCCTGCCCACAGTACGCAAGGTTGGACATTCATTTCTCATACAAGGGAGATGAAGCTCAGAAAGGTGACCTTACTTACCTAAGACTTCCCAGCCTGAAGTTATAGATTCAAACTCCAGTGGGCCTGACTCCCTGGTCAGGAAAGCATTCACCTGAAATGCAGCGTGGACAGCATCTGTGGGTCTTTACTATGCCCTTGCTTTCTGCGTTAATCTGTCATTCTGATTATTCTATAATATTCTCCATCCACATAAACCCTACAAAGTTTAGTAGTTTGTCAAGCTGTGATTTTGAAAGTATGCAAAGGATAAGATTCCAGATATCACCTGGCAGGTGTCAGATCTGCGCTGGTATGTTGTTTAGTTGCTAAGTTGTATCCGACTCTTTTGTGACCCCATGGACTGTAGCCTGCCAGTCTCCTCTGTCCATGGGGTTTCCAAGACAAGAATACTGGAGTGGGTTGCCATTGCCTTCTCCAGGGGATCTTCCCAGGGATTGAACCTGCGTCTCCTGCATTACAGGCAGATTCTTTACCACTGAGCCACCAGGGAAGCTCTGAGTTGGTGGGTGGAGTGTGTCTATTTATAGACCACCATAATTAGGTAGAATTTGTGGCCCATCCAGAAATAAAAGCCAGAAATGGCATTGTTAATGTCCTGCTGAGTTCTGCAGTAATCAAAGTATCATAACTATGACATTTCCCATAATATAAAAAATGGCACTATTACTAAAGATCTCTTGAAACTTAATGATTTCCCTACTTTTTCTATTTACATTTTTTCCCCCAGTCCTTTATTTCAAGGAACAGGAAATCTTTAGAGTGGGTTTTTTGGTTAGCCTCAAAGAGTATTTATCTTATGATATCAGTAGACATCTTTCTTTGAAGACTGTTCATAATCTCAGATGCCAGTCAGGTTTCATTTCATGATTTTTTAGAGTAATCTGTTTGGGGAAAGCCCCCACCAAAGGTTTAGAAAATAAGAGTTTACTTTTATTCAGTATCATTAAAATAGCCAAGTTAAAATTCAGGGACTTTCCTGGTGATCCAGTAGTTAAGACTGCCTTTCAATGGAGGGGGTGCAGATTCAATCCCTGGCCAGGGAGGTAAGATCCCACATGCCTGACAACCAAAAACCAAAGCATAAAAGAGAAGCAATATCATAACAAATTCAATAAAGACTTGAAAAAATTGGTCAACGGAAAAAAAAATTTTTTTTGAATGAAATAAGGTTCAAACTCTAAATCATAGTAGTTTGTGGGATAAATGCACAAAGGTAAAAAGCAAGGCAAGTTTACTCTAGGACCCCACCTTTTATAAATACACTGCTCATGAATAGGAAATGTTCCCATCCACTTGGAGACCTTTGTTCAGTTAAAAAATGAGTCAACATTTGAGGAAGGAACAAACTAAAAATGAGAAAGGAAAGGAGAGGTCAGTGGTTTGGGGCGTTTAGTATAGTTCTGTGGAATTTAGTTTCGTCTTCAAAGTGTGTTCTCCTCTTCATCATATGTGGCTTGGAGGACCGAGCTTTCCAGTCTGTCTGTACCGCCCATTCCTTCTGGGGGAGAAATTAGACATTCGGAAATTTGCCACATGGACCCAAGCTAAGTTACGTAAGAATCATTCTACAAGGGCCGGTAGCTATCTCTTTGATGCTTAGTCTTCCAGGCATGTTTAAAAATAGCTCAGTCAGCAGCCTCAGGCTACTGCGGGTGTGTCAGTAGCTTGAGTCCGCATACACAAGGGAGCTATCTCTTTGAAGACTGACTCCGGTGACTGGGTGGGCCCCTCGCATCCCCTTTAAGGCTCTTCAGAATCACATCCTCTATTGGTCCCGGCTTTGATTTCAACCGAATAAGGAACCCAAGTGGGAGCCAATCAGCTGCATCTTGAAGCCTTACACTTACTACCTCATGGGTTCATCTTCTGGGTCTTCAGTTTATGAACTGAATTTTTTATATCATAATAAATCCACTTTTAAAATGCGCTGATCCCCAGAGGTTAAATGTTCTATGCAGTTTTCTAGCTGGGCCTGCAAAGGTGCAGATCTCTATCAGGTCATATTAAACCTGGGCAACCCTGAGGTTTTCCATGCAGAACCATGTTTCTCGGACTGACTGGCTCCACATCGCTCACCAGTATCCAGATTCCATAGGCCTTTCCATTCCTACTGTCCATGCGTGTTGCAAGCTTCCCACACTCACTGCTGCGACTGCCCTCCAAACCCACAGTAGATAAAGCCAGTATCTCTCTGTGTACGTGCTTCTCAGCACTGGATATACAAACACTTGTCACTGGACATAGTTCATGAGATTGTGGCAGAGTATAGATGTGAACTGTAAATCCATGTTCATTTAATCCATCTTTCTCTGCTCATTATTAGCCCAGGGGAAAAAAAAAACTGACATTTTGAGCCATTTGGCTTACCCTTGCTGCTGCTACTGCTGCTAAGTCACTTCAGGCGTGTCCGACTCTGTGTGACCCCATAGACGGCAGCCCACCAGGCTCCCCTGTCCCTGGGATTCTCCAGGCAAGAACACTAGAGTGGGTTGCCATTTCCCTCCCCAATGCATGAAAGTGAAAAGTGAAAGTGAAGTTGCTCAGTCGTGTCCTATTCCTAGCGACCCCATGGACTGCAGCCCACCAGGCCCCTCCGTCCATGGGATTTTCCAGGCAAGAGTACCGGAGTGGGTTGCCCTTACCTTCTCTGGGCTTACCCTTGGTCATCACCATTTGCTGAGTAGGGACTTTTCCAGTTTTATGCAAGGGAAAGAGTGAATTGGACAAGATAGAAATGTTCGGAAGTGCAACAGGGCTCAGTGCCATTTGCTTGTGAATGAAGAACTTGGAACCCAGATTAATCATGTTACTATTTAAATGTGGAGAGTTCATTCATTGTTCGGTAAGGACTAATTAGCCACAAGCTGCCTCTGGTGTTACTACCCCTCCAGCTACAAGTGTCTGGTCATTGATCAATTAACATTTTTACTCCTCTTTCTAGTGGACAAAGTGCTTTCAAATACATGCTCTCTCTTGGTTCTCATAGCCACAAACCTGTGAGGTAAGGGTTGTCAGCTCCAGTTTTTGGGTGGGCGAGCTGAGGCCAGGGAGGGACAGCTCACCAGAGTTGTCCAGTGAGCGAGTGGATGGTGGTGGCAGGGCCTGACCCAGCCTCCCAAAACGAGGTCCCATCCTGCCCACCTCCGCTTTATCCTGTTCCTCTTCTCTTGATTAATTTTCTCTGATTATAAACAACAAAGAGTCAGACTGTCTCGACCTCCTTCCAAGGACCCTCGCCAGGTCTGGCCCTCGGTCCTCCGTTATTTGGGGCCACACCTTTGGACACATTAGGGCAGGAGGGAGCTTTTCAAGTTGAGGGGGGATTTCAGCCACTCTGGCTGCCACTTGTTTATGACGGGCTCTTAGAAACTCACAAGACCCAGTCCTACTAGCAGACTGCCGTCTTTACTCACATCATATGCCATAATGCATCCATTTCTTTGAGTCTGGGGAGAGAATAGTACGTGATCTTTCCAAAGCTTCCCTGTGAGTTAGGAACAATCAGAAGCCAAACCTCAAAGTTGTTCCGTTGGGTACAGTTCCATGTGAATTCCAGATTTTAGCAGCATCAGTATAATTTTTCATTCACACCCATAAAAGGTAATTAACAAAAAAGTGATTCTGTAAGGTAGGGAATGAGGCAGGGGAATGCTAGTGCCAGCTCGGCATCTCCTAAGTAGTTGTATGACCTTGGGTCATATGAATTCCCTGGAACCAGGAATTCAATCAGTTTAAAGGAACCCCTTCTAGATTTAATACTCTGTGATTCTAAGGATTGTAATTTACCTCCTAACATGCTGATCTTCTTAAAGGTAGGGCCCATGCACCGAATCTGACCCCGGGTTATTGTCTTAGGACGCCCAGGGACAGGCAGGAGGGGGTGACCATGCAGAAGCAGGACAACAGTAGACCTCCCCAGAACAGGCCATTAGAGCTTCCTGGAAGTGGAGGTTGAGGCTGAGAGCAGCATGTAGCATGAGCAGGTCACCTGTGGGTCACGACTCAGGTAATGCCAGACAGGTGAGTGGAGGCGGGCCCTGAGGCCTAGCGTCCAAGGGTGCCCCATTATCCACCAGCCTGTCATCAGCAGTGAGCACAGCGAGGGCAGGGATGGTGAGCAGGTGGGGGTAGGCGGGGAGAGCTGTGGGCATATCGCCTGCAGCCCAGGCCAGGGAACACAGGCCCCTGGGGATCAGGCAGTATTCAAGAACAAGTTGCCATCCCACAGACTGGGTGGAGAGTCAGCCTTCCCTGGACAGGGCCCTGGCAGCTGCCCCAGGTGTGGGCTCTGGGAAGGGGTCTCGGAAAGATGCCCTTGTGGATAGGAGGCTGAGCTGGTGGAGGTACTTGCTCCTTCAGCTGGGAGGAACCTCCAAAGCAGGGCAGGTGGAGAGAGGGGTCCACAGGTCCAGAGGTTCCAGGAGGGCCAAGGCCAAGGAAATAGNGCCCTGGCAGCTGCCCCAGGTGTGGGCTCTGGGAAGGGGTCTCGGAAAGATGCCCTTGTGGATAGGAGGCTGAGCTGGTGGAGGTACTTGCTCCTTCAGCTGGGAGGAACCTCCAAAGCAGGGCAGGTGGAGAGAGGGGTCCACAGGTCCAGAGGTTCCAGGAGGGCCAAGGCCAAGGAAATAGTGCAAGGACAGCTGGTGACAGTTCATTCTTCCCAGTGGAATGTGACAACCCCTCCAAGTCCTTTGGAGCTACACATGGCCCTCCCCCGCCCCATCCAAACCAAGCCAGGTATTCACTAATCCAGCCAAGGAAATTACCTGTCTTACAAGTTTTAATATTTATTCATCATATCTTCAGGAATGCAGTTAAAGCCCATCATTCTAAAATAGAAGGATTCCCAAACCGTGGATTTCTCTAGTCATCTTGAAGAACTGTGCAAATATTTTAAGTTGTTTTAATTTGAAAAGTAAGTTTACCAGTGACAGGAAGGTTTAAAAGCATCTCTCCCAATCTGTTGTTGCTGCTGTTGCTGTTCAGTTGCTAAGTTGTGTCCAACTCTTTATGACCCCATGCACTACAGCACATCAGGCTTCCCTGTCTTCCACTGTCTCCCTGCGTTTATTCAAATTCATGTCCATTGAGTGGGTGATGCTATCCAACCATCTGTCCCAGTCATACTTGCAGAAATAGCCAGGCAGCACAGGGTGTGCTTATGTTAAAATGACCTTCATACAGGAGGAGAAGTTAGCATTGTCTGGTCCAAGCATGTCAGCATTTGCACTGTGCACTTACTTTAGTGTTCAAATCTTAGCAAAATATTTTTGGCTGTGCCTGGTGTATATCCATACACAGAGGCCCTCAACTGAGCCATGGAATGTATCTGCTTACCCCCTCTATTCAGTTTCCATTATTCCACAAGATTATAGTAGGCATCTGTTTTCTTTAATAGAATTTTCCATAGCTACATAGTCATTTTCTCTTTGTAATCACTGCCTTCTCATCTTTTCTTATTTATTTTCTTGGCTTCTAAATTTCTCTGTAGAATTCTAAATATACAAAGAGAACCTTTGTTATGAGCGTTTCTTAACATCCTAAAGTTGGAAATCAGTAGAAGGGTGGAGATTTTAGGGAAGGAGGTGACACAGGCCAAACAGAGCCCTCCCATCGGAATTTACCACCCTTTGGGTAACGGTGCCAGGCCGGCTAACCCTAAGTGACCAAGGTTTCTGGGACTCCCCCCTCATGTACCAGGTCTCCCTCTCCCACAGGGCACTTCTGTTTTCTGGCCTGGTCCTAGGCAGCTGGTCTTGTGCAGAAATGACCTCACTAATCTTGAGATCTAAACTGTTTAAAGGGGGGTTATGGGAGTCCTTATCTCACTGTTCACTGGGCACAGATTTCCATGCCCATCAGCCATTTCCATCAGCCTCAGCTTCATTTCCTGGTGCTCCTGTATACCAGCTCTGGTGAACCTTTCTCTTAGGTCTTCTTAGGTTACTCACCAGAACCAGGCTCTTTTCCCACCCAGCGCCCCCATCCCTTTCCACCAGGTTCTCCCCTCCTCCTGTCCCAAGGATCATGGCCCTTGGGGTGCCTGTTACGTGTTACGATGCCATCTTGTTTGCATCTCTGTTCTAAATGGCACGTCCTCACTGACATATACCCCTTCAGGTACATGCCTACATCATCAGCTTCCTGAAGAAGGAGATGCCAAGTATGTTTGGAAAAGAAAACAAGAAGAGAGAACTTATCAGCAGGTTGCCAGAAATCTACATTCAGCTGCAGCGAGAATACCACATCTCTGCAGGGGACTTCCCCAAGGTCAAGGCCATGCAGGTACGGAGGCCCATCACAGCATCACCGGTGGGATTGGAGGGGCACTGCCACCTGGTCCCGCTGGTTGCTGGGTACACATGTGGGTGTCGTGGTTTAGAATGGAGGAGAATGCAGTGTTTTCGCCTTCCTAGTAATACATGATTATAGGTGCCTGTGAATAAAACAGAAATTGCCTGCCTCCTGAAATATTTAAACAAAATGGAAAACATTTCAAGAAGTAAATTAAGCTTGCCTGAAAAAATCCTCTGAATAGCTTCCTTAGGCTGTGTTCAACATTGTTTTAAGACTGAAGTGATACCTGTTTTATTAGAATCCCAGAGCCTTTAGGGAATTAGAGCTGAGAGTGACCTTGGAGGTCAGTTTCAGGGGCCTTCTCAAACCGGCCCTCCCCAGCATTGCCCCACGTGGTTATGTGCTTGGGCAGTGTTGCCACTGCAGGCTCAGGAGCCCAGTGAGAAGCCATGGCGGGCTGTGGCTATGGCTAGAGTCCACTGGGGACAGCAAGCTGTGCTCACTGAAGGTTTCCCTGAAAGGTCAGCTTCAGGCAGCCTTTGTCCTAATTTCAGAGTCTCACTGCGTTGTGTCTGGGCAGGCCCAGATGACTCCAAGCGGATGCTGCCACCCTGGCCTGACCAATATGTCCACCTTCTGGCAGTGGTGTTAGGCAACCGCTGATTTCAACACTGACCTTATCCTCCCCACCTGCGAGGAGGGAGGCCAGTGAGACCGCCCCATCTGGCTCCTCAGAGAGCCGGACCATCTCCTTGTCCAGTACAAGGACCCGTCTGCACTGGAGGCTGCAGTCCTTTCTGGGAAGCAGGCAACACAGTTCAGATTCCTGCAGCCACCAGCCAGTAGTAACTGGAACAAATGAGGCAGGCTTGCCAAGTGAAAGGACACCAGGCCATTCACCTCTTACTTTCTCACATTTGGTAGAAATGTGGGTTCTGAGGAATATGTCTCTACTGAGAGGAAGAGAGTTCTGCAAGTGTGATGAGAATCTGTGGGGCCCACTGCGGGAGCAGACTGGGGAATACCTACTCCCTCCTCAGTGGAGAGGCCCTGTCCTCCCGGTGGTCACTGCCCTATGAGAGTGTGGACCTAGATGGTTCATGAGAAGCTGGAGATCTGGATTTGTATGTAAAATCCCCTGGTTTTCAAATTTTAGCTCTGAATTTCAAAGAACACTACCTGAGCCAAAGAGAGCTTACAGCACACTGGCCGTACCCTGGAGACTCTGGGCCTGTGAGCCTCGGGCCAGCCTGCAGGGAGGAGGAGGGGGTATGGGAGGAGGAAGAATCAGGAGTGGAGGCAAGATCAGGCCTCAGGAGGGGCAGCATCGATCCTGAGGGGTTTGTTAATGTTAACTCTCTCTATGTAAAGTACATGCTAAATTTGGAGTGGGTTACACTTACTGTTGCAATATCTGGCATCTGGTAGATAAGATCTGGTCAAAAATGGTTTAGTCAGCTTGAAAAACATATAGAAATATATATATATACTTTTTTTTTTTAAGTGAAATTGATACTCCTGTACTGAGACGATGGATTGGATTGTTTTTTTCCTTGTCACAAGATGGCTAATTTGAGGGTTCCTGGGGCCTCTTCCTGAGTAGGTTTTGCTTTAACTGGGTTATGCCCTGCACCCCATGACCAAACTGAAGGACAACTGTTCCCTTGAATCCTTCAGATAGTTTGGAAGGGAAATCAGTTTCTTGACTAAAATGGTAGCTGTGAGTAAATACACTGTGCACACAATGGCCTAATGGGGCATCCCTGTTTCGTCGTCTCCTGAGGCTCCTGTGATGCCCCACCCACAAAGCGCTGCTCCTGAAATCTTCCTGACAGGCCCCCCTGCCTGTCCCGGGGAACTTCCATACAGAGCAAGTGAACTCTACGACCAGAGCTGCTTCTGAGCATGCTCGTGGGGGCCTGGCCAGTCAGAGGGCCCCCAGGCCTCTCTGAGCTGGTCACCAGGGGCAGTCCCTCACCTCAGGTCTCGGGAGCAGCCACCGCCCATGTAGCTGGGTGATATAGGAAGGACCTGAGCTGTGATCAGGCCCCACCCCAGGCGCTTCAGCACCATCACTGGACACCTGGGTGCCCCGTCACCTGTGTTCCTTTATTCATTCATCTAAGAAAGGTAACTAAGTCTACTATGGCCAGTCACTGTTCTAGGCCCTTGGAATAAACCAGTGAGTAAACAGCAAAAAAGTAAAAATCCTTGTCCCCCCTACAGAGGTCCAGTCTGGGTTAGTCTGTGCTGCTGTCGCTCTCATAACCGAATTGCTGGCTCCCAGCAGTGGCTGTGACTGGCAGTGACATTTTGGCAGCAAAGCCCTTTGTTGGGCAATATGCTCCTTGTTACAATGTGCGTGTCACTGAGCTCTGGTATAATTAATTTACTCAGTGTCTTATTTAGTGCCTCCCATAGAAGGCTGTTACTCCATGAAGCCAGTGACCCGTGTCCTTTTCTTGGCCATATCCCCAGCTCCTGGGGTGTCGCAGGCACTCAGTGAATATGTACTGAGTGAGTTAATAAGTTAGTGTATGTTTGTTTATATGGTAGCAAGCTCTAGGATAGTGAGTTTCTCAGACCCTGATCTAGACCTGACTCTCACAGGGCTTATAGACTAGTGGTTTCTGGAGCAAACTCCTGGAAGGTAGCCAAGGATTCTTCGTTGGGAAGCCAGCCAGTCCTTGATCGCATCACCCCAGTCCTTCAGGGAATCCCCAAGGGCATGCTTACTACACAAACTGGTTTGCTGTCAGCCAGGAAGCTCTGAGGGTCTGGGTGTGGGTCAGGGCCTCTGAGCATCTGTCTTTCCAGTCACAGGCAGTCAGCCTTCCCGTGTATGGGATAGTGCAGGGGCAGAAGGTTGGAGATGAGTATGGCTTTGGCACATCCCAGGGTCTCGCAGAGAGCTCACTGCGGCCAGCTTTAAGTCTCTGCTCTCCCTGTGCTCTCATGGACCAAGCTAGACAGGGTGACTCTTCTCAGTAGCCAAGAGCCAATTGTATTTTGCAGGCTTTTGCCTGGTCGGGGGTTGGGGGAGGGGGGGAGGCCAGTGACCTGCAGTGCACTGCCTGCCTGGGGAGGGGATCTTATTTGCTGCACCAGCATGTCCATCCATGCTGCAGAATGAAGGGAGCAGTAGCAAGGCCACCTTGATGGGTGGCGCAGTTTTCCTTCTTGGAGAACAGGGCCTCACAGGTGATGTTGTTTAGCGGCCAAGTTGTGTCCCACTCCTTGGAGAACTGGGCCCCCACAGCTGATGCGTTGGCAGCATTTCAACAGCAGAGGGCAGCAGAGCCATCCCTATCCACCCTAACCATCCCAGGGGTTTCCAAAATGCTTCTGGTACATGCTGGAAGTGGGTGGGCAGGGGAGAGCCCAGCGAAAGCTGGGCTGGGGCTGATCTTTGTCTCTTGGGAAGGAGTTCCAGGATCCCAGGCTTGGTGGCTTGGATGGATACAGTTGTTGATGGGTAAATCTTTATAAATTCCCCAGTGTATGTTCATCCTAATAACAAGTCTTGGAGCTACCCTGGGGAGGGCAGGATGGCGTGGTTTAACTTGGACCCCACCCCATCCCTGGCCAGGACTGGGCAGGCGGGTACCGCACACATGAGCATAGAGCTTACTTCCTGTGTGCCCTCCAGGGTGGGAATGGCTGCTGCTGCTGCTTCCTGTCCACCTCTGCAAATATGTGGCTATTTCCCCTGGCATGTTTTCCAGAGATTTGCAGTCTGAATCCATGTCCCCTGCAGGCAAGTGGAAAGTTTGGGCGGGCACCACCCTCGTTCGTCCGCTTGGCCAGACACAGAGGCTCTGTGTGTGCCCAGAGCTCAGGCTCATTCATGAGGAAATAGGGTAGGTGTTCGTGCACTCAGGGGAATCCAGACTTGTTTACCCCAGCAGCACTGGGATTTTTGTGTAGGCTGCCTGCTTTCTCTTCTCAGTCCCCTTGGCTGACCAACCGAGATGCCAACAGCAGGAGCCCAAAGTGTTGGTGACATGCAGGTGGCTGTGGTCTGTCAGTGAGGATGGAGGACATGAAAACTGGAAGGTAATTTAGAAACCAGACCTGTGCTGACCCACTCAGCTCTGAGTTGAGTGCAGGCCGCTGGCCAGGTGTCAGCCCAGCCCAGCCTCCTCTGACAGCCACAGAGCGTGCTGCTGAGAAGAGTGTTGGAGGCTCCTCTCCTGAGATCTGCCATCTCTGTCCTCTCCACCATCTGAAGCTCAGGACTCCACTTTTGAATAACAGTACAGAATGTCTGCCCTGCCAACATACCCTTGAGACCCCAATTTTGATTCTCCACTGAAAACAACCTAAATGTCCAGCTACGTGGGGCAGGGTAAAGGAGGAAGGACCCAGCTATGCAGTTCATTACCATGTTGCTGTTAAGAATAGGATTGTTTATTTTCTATATAGTGGTGTTATTCCCATTCTCCTAATTTATCCCTCTCTCTTCTTCCCCCTTGGTAACCATAAGTTTGTTTTCTATATCTTGAGTGTGTTTCTGTTTTGCAAATAAGTTCACTTGTATTATTTTTTAGATTTCACATATAAGTAATATCATGATATTTATATTTCTTTTAGTTCATTTAGTATGATAATTTCTAGGTCTATCCTTGTCGCCACTAATAGCAGTATTTCATTCTTTTTTGTGGCTGAGTGATAACAAGTTTTTGCTGTAGAGCACAGGGAACTACATTCAATATCTTATAACAACCTATAATGGAAAAGAATCTGAGAAAGATTATGTATATATAAAACCGAATCACTTTTTTGGACACTAACACAATATTGTAAGTCAACCATAGTTCAATTTTAAAAATTAAATCAGATAAAATTTTAAATTTTTAAAAAGGTTGTATAAAATTGATATAAAAAGCTATGATACATTATTTCTTTAAACTGTAGGTTGTTAAATAATTTTGTCTTATTTCAACTAAAGAGTGTGTGTGTGTGTTTATTAAAATGGCTATACATATATCCCCCCAAAAATGTTAGCAAAGATGCTTGCTGGGTGATGGTATTATAAGTAATTTAAGATATTTTTTGCTTACTAGTTTTTCCCCATTTACTTACAATGAAAGTGTGGTATTTATGGTGACACAGAATTGCATTTTTTTCCTAACTGCCTGTCCCATGACTTTTGTCCAGAACAGTCAGGTCCGAGGGGTATGTATGTGAAAGCTCTTGCCCTCAGGAGTCTCCCTGCCTCAAGTCCAGAAAACCACACCCCTGGATGGCTCCTCCCTGGCCCTCTGGGATTGTCCAAACAGAAATACTTCACATAGAGCCCAAATAAAAGCCACCATATCTGGAATTCTTTGCATTTATTTGGCAGAACTGCTATAGAAGACATTTCCACTAGATTTTTCAGGCCCCTTTTAAAAATCCCCTGAGTGACTCTCACAGTTCAGGACCAGAGAGGATGTGTCTCTTGTGATAACCAGGTGGTTTTTCCCCTCCGACAGCAAAGGGGTATGATCCCTGGGCCCCAGCCAGGGCAGCTGAGGAACATAGCCTTTCACAGCCTTCATTGTCTGATGTGATGGTTCCTTCCCTCTTTCTTTCAGTTTCTTGTCTTTTCCCTTTGTTAATGACTTCATTCTATTTTATGTTATCATTGTTCCACTGTAAACTAAGTCAAGCCCTTTTTGAAATATGAGTTCCCTGAAGGCAGAGACTGTGGCTTTTCATATTTACATTCCTGAACAGGGCCTGGCATGTAACAAATGGTCAGTAAATGTTGGATTAGATGGATGGATGGATGGATGGAAGGAAGGAAGATGAGTAACCAAGGAAAACCAAAGCAGGAAGGACTGTTTCTACAAAGCCATTCACAGAACCTCTGTGGCATCTATGGTCAGTTCCCATCCTGGCCAGGTAATTGCCACATCCACTAGGGCCATCTCCAGATGCTGTGCTCTATCTGCTCCACCCCACTCTCCTGGGAGATGGAGCTGAGACTAACCCTCATCCCACTAATACCTCTCAGCTCTGTTGGCTGGATTTGTACTTGCCCTTCCCATCCCTGGTGGCTCAGATGGTAAAGAACCTGCCTGCAATGCAGGAGACCTGGGTTCAGTCCCTGGGTCAGGAAGATCTCCTGGAGAAGGGAATGGCAACCCACTCCAATATTCTTGCCTGGAAAATTTCATGGATAGAGGATCCTGGCGGACTACAGTCCATGGGGTCACAAAGTGCTGGACATGACTGAGTGACTAACACTTGTCATCCCTCCTCCTCTCTCTCTTACTAGTTTCACCTGTTACGTATTTGTACTGTAAACTGTTTTTTAACTGGTCACCATAATCTTTCAGTAATCATTTTTACTTAAATAGGTTCTACGGACAGCTCTATCACAGCTTCACGTTATAGCACTAAGAGACTAGCCAAGTGGCAGGAGGCCTGGGCTCTGGTCTTGACTCCGCCAATACACCCCTTGTGCTCTCTGTAGGTTACTAATAGCTGCCCTTCGTAACTCTCAGCCTTGTTGTAAAGATCAGCTGAAGTATGTAAGGTATGTAAAATTCTTTAAAAGCTACAATACTAGATCTCTAGAGTGCTTAAAAATAAAAAAGGCAGGGTGAAGGAATTTTGTCTCAGAGTCCTAGGGGTTCAGTGGCCCTCATGCTTTTGCTAACCTAGGTCAGCTACTGCAGGAAAACATGGCATCCAATGTATCTTGCCTCTTGTTCCAAAAGCCACTCCGGGGAGTTCAGATGTGGGAACCATACCAAAGAGAGAGCTCTGGACAGCCCAGTGTATGGGCTTCCGGCTTTAAGGGATCATTTGTCCCCTCCAGCCACCCCTCTCCTTGTTTGCTTCCTGCAGGAGGGCGTTAACCAAGTCTGTGGTTTCTCCTTTTCCAGGAGAAGCTTGAGAACTACGACTTCGCCAAGTTCCACTCGCTGAAGCCCAAGCTGATTGAGGCTGTGGACAATATGCTGACCAACAAGATCTCGTCGCTGATGAACCTCATTAGCCAGGAGGAGATGAGCATGCCCCCGCCGCTCGTGCAGGGTGGCGCCTTCGACGGCACGGCTGAGAGCCCCTTCAACCAGGGCTACGGGGAGGGCGCCAAGGAGGGCGCCGATGAGGAGGAGTGGGTCGTGGCCAAAGACAAGCCCGTCTACGACGAGCTCTTCTACACCCTGTCACCCATCAACGGAAAGATATCAGGCATCAACGCCAAGAAGGAGATGGTGACCTCCAAGCTGCCCAACAGCGTCCTAGGCAAGATCTGGAAGCTGGCTGACTGTGACGGCGATGGCATGCTGGACGAGGAGGAGTTCGCGCTGGCCAAGCACCTCATAAAGATCAAGCTCAGTGGCTACGAGCTGCCCAGCAGCCTGCCCCCCCATCTCGTGCCACCCTCCCACAGGAAGTCCTTGTCCAAGGCCGACTAAGGGGCAGACCACACACAGGGAAGGCAATGTGGGGCAGGAATCCGGGCAGCCTGGCCTATCACCAGCTCACTGAGTGACCCTGGGTGAGGCACTGCCTGCCCTATGCCTCAGTTTGCCCATCTGTAGAATGGGAAGGGCAGACACTGGACCCTAGATCAGGTCCTTTTACCTTAAAATTCCCTGAGTTTCTATTAAAATATTGGGGAGAGGGGATGGATATGAAGTTTGAAGAGTTGAGAACAAAGGGAAATTCCAGGAAGGCTTCCAGGAAGTCCTTGGAAGCCTGAAGAAACTCGAATATGGAAACCCAGGAACCACAGGGAGTGAGCCAGGCGCACTGCTAAGCTCCACTGGACTGTTAATTGTTATGAGCCCAGCTCTCCCTCAGAGAGCAACAGGAGGCAGCAAAGACCAGCTTATTTATTTTGTTCCCTGCTTTATTTAGAGTGAAAAAAAAAAACAATAGCAGAGGTTTCTGTTCTCTCCAAACTATCTACCAAAGAGAAGTGGGCTGCTCTGGCTTTGAGGGGAGGGCACACCTTGTCTGCATGTTCCCGTCCCTCTGCTGGCCCACAGAGCAGGCAGCCAGGCCACAGGAGTGTCCCCCACAGCATCCACTGGCCGGCCTTCCCAGGGCTCCCCCAAACCCAAAGCCTTCCCAGCAAAGTTGTATTTGGTTAGGAATTTGGAACTCACAACCTTTACTAACCCCTGGCGAGATTTCTAGTATTCTAGTCACGTTGAAATTTGAAGATGAGCTTTACTTGTCTGTCCAATAGTTTGTAGCAANCCCCCACAGCATCCACTGGCCGGCCTTCCCAGGGCTCCCCCAAACCCAAAGCCTTCCCAGCAAAGTTGTATTTGGTTAGGAATTTGGAACTCACAACCTTTACTAACCCCTGGCGAGATTTCTAGTATTCTAGTCACGTTGAAATTTGAAGATGAGCTTTACTTGTCTGTCCAATAGTTTGTAGCAAACACTATCATTTAAACTAGAGGAAGAAAAGAGTGGCTTTCCCCAGTCCTCAGTTAGCATGGCCCCATGTCTCCAAGGCTCCTTGGTCGATGGCAGGATTTAAATTCAGCAAAAACATGGCTTGGTGCATGCACTGTCCTGGCCCTGTGGACACAAAGGGAATGAGGGGCCTGCCCACCCTCACTGGCTATCAGGTAGAAGAAGTCTGTCTACTAGTGTTAGAAACTATTTTTATAACAAGAAAATGGGCGTTTTTATCATGTCCAATTTTTTAAATACAGTTTCTGTATAAAGGATAAAGGCCTTTATGCAGAAACAAGATGGAATCTCTCATAGAAAGCCTTTTCTTCAGAATCTGTGTGGTTCATACCATGGATGCCTCATGAGGCAGGGTTTGGGCACTTAGCTGTACATCAGCTCCTGAGTGTTCTCTCTCCCAGGGCGCCTGTGTGAATCTCTCTGGACCATTCACCCGAACGCCTGTGACCAATGGAGATCAGCTTCTATGTGGGCTCCTGCTGCGGGTTGCAGGTGGCTTTCTATCACCATTACTTATGCAGTAAGAGAGACATGGTATTTCATCACTATTGTGATGGCCACATAGCCTGGAACCCTGCCAGCACCAAAAATGAAGGAAATCCAAACAGTCCCACCCAAGTCCTCCCAAAACCACATTTTGTTTTTACCCCTGATGTTATCAAGGGCAGAACTGCAGATTTAAAGACATTTATTTTAGAGAAACATTTACCCAGATGCCAGCCCTCACTCTCACTAGCTTACTTTCTAAATAATTTAGCTTTAAGAGAAGTAAATATATAACATGGATTTAGTCTTAATGAGCACTTTTAAATTAATTAGACACATAGAAAAGAGACATCTGTAATTCCAGTACTGTAATCTGAGCAGATGGTTCTGCAAACACCTGAGGACCACCCAGGCGTGTAAGCACAGTTGATTCCAGCAAAGGACAAGACTGAGAGAGGAGAGAGAGTTCATTCTTGTCCAGAGGTTTGGAAATACCAGAGTTAGCTGATTTCCATTCAGATTGATCTTGAGCTGTCATATATAAAGATAAATATATACACATGTCCCATGAGTATATATTTTTGACACTTATTAATGTGTATATATGTAGATTTTGTGTATATACTGACATAGAGGAATATTGTTTTAGAGGAGCTGGAGAGGAGGTTTCTGATGCTATGAGGATAGAAACACCTCATGGGTGATCCCCACCCCACCACCCCATGACCTCTGGCAGGAGATCATCTGTCAGCTAAAAGCTGAGAAAAAAATGAAAAAGGAATTTGCATGTCCATTTTTGTTAATAGCTTCTTTTAAAACCTGAAGTCACCCATTGTGAAAAGTTGATTGGAAAGAAAAACACTGGAAACTTAGGAATGGCAGCCAAGTGAGGACCCTTATCTCCCCAGGACCTGCACAGACTTCCTTGAGTCTGGATCCAAAACACCCGTTACCCCCTGACCCTGTGCACCAGGGCTGGTAACACAGAGCCCTCAGGATCTGGACACCTTGGCCAACTGTGTTGTCCTCCCAGGACCACCCGACTGTCCAAGAAGGCCCTCCCTAGAGCACTCATGGATGGCTGGGGGTTGGAAGCAACTGAACTCTAGAACTCTAAAACTCTCCATGCTGTCCATGACTCCACAGAAGTAAAGCTAAGACTCTCAAGTCTGTTCTGTGTACAGCTCATGATCACAGAGTACAGCTCTGTGGCCACACGCTGATGTCCAGCCTGCTTGGCATCCCACATGGATTCTTTCCTCGCCACATGCTTGGATGGCACGGGGTGGGGCCACTCCTCATGGGGAGGGCAGTGCATTCAGTTATCTTTTGCTTTGCTGAGGCTGAACTGGCTTCTCTGGAACACTTGTCATCGTGCAACAGTAACACCTGGATTAGGGGCTGTGGCTCCTTCCACAGAGCAGTGGGCCCTAAGGAGTTGGGTTCTTATTCCATATCATGGGACTGGTGGCCAGGTGGGTCAGAGAGCATGTGAGAAGAAGCCAAATGCCTTGTGTTCTCCTCCAACCCCCGCCCCACTTACAGGCCCACAGGAAAGGCCTCAGCAGAGCCTGGCCCGACTGCTCCAACCACGGCCCTTCACTGTGTCCACTGGGTCTGTAGCCGCCCCTGTAACACATTGGGAATGTCTTGTACTGGAGTCCACCATGTAGGGTGGGGTTTAACCACCAGAGTCACAGCTTAACAGCCACCACCGGGACCTTTCCACTTTTGCCCCTTCCTGATGCCCAGAGCAATGCCATGGACAGATTGCCTTGGAGATAAGCAAAACGTTTAAAGAGGCACTGTTTATTTCCTCCATGGAATGTGGCAGAAGAGTAACTTTCTTAGGACAGATAACCACTGAGTTTTTTTCCAGGTAAACATGGACTGAATTTAAGTGTACCAGGCGACATGTTAATTAGACAAAAAATGCTATTAATACACAATGCTTCTATTTTTTTGTGTAATCTTGTTTCAAAATGTCAAAAAAAGACAGTCTACTGATCAATAAACTCCTGAAAAAAGTCATTTTTTCCCATTGGCTCTGGTTTTTCAGTGACTGTGTGCCAGTTGTCTTGGGAATAAAGCAGGCATCCCTTGGAACCATTCTGAAACACGGCAGAGGAGTTAAGGGATGGGCGTGCCCCGTGGCACACCATCCCTGTGACCCTTGTCTCTTCCTGTATGTTCTCTAGGTGGGAGATGGGGGCTTCTTCAGCAGGAAAGCAGCTCCATCTGATGTGGGCAGAGGCCAAGTCTGGAAGCAGGCACTGAAGGAGGTTTATGCACCGACCAAGAGTGACTGAAAGCCAAGACTGGAAGGGACCGTCGAGGAGACTCTTCTGAGGCTGGGGCGGGGCATCACTGAGCACTCAGGAGATGGCCTGTCTAGCACTGAGGCTGCTCAGACGCCTGAGGGTGCTGTAGTGCTGGGATGCAGCCCCTGGCTGGCTGGCACTGCTCCTGCCTCTTGCCATGCCTAGCAGGTGCAGAGCACCCATAGGAGGCATCTGGAGTTTTCACACTGGCTCCCACCTACCCTTTTAGTGATCCAGACTGGAATTTCCTTTTACAGGACACCCTCTACTTCCCCACCATCAAACTGAATGGTGAAGTTTGGGGAGATAGATCCCACTTCTTTCCAGGATGGATCCTGGTTGGCTGAGCCAATTAGAGTATTTCATCCACCTGGTCACAGAAACGGTTCAGAAATTGACATGTGATTATGAGAGGTCCCTTAGACTTCTGTTCCAACTCTCAGGAAGATGTTCTCTCTTTTCTGAACCATGCAGTTCAAAGAAGTGAACCTATTGGTACAACAATATAAATAGCTTTGAGAGAAGTGCCCAGTGGTGCTGGAGGATTAANGTGCATTCAGTTATCTTTTGCTTTGCTGAGGCTGAACTGGCTTCTCTGGAACACTTGTCATCGTGCAACAGTAACACCTGGATTAGGGGCTGTGGCTCCTTCCACAGAGCAGTGGGCCCTAAGGAGTTGGGTTCTTATTCCATATCATGGGACTGGTGGCCAGGTGGGTCAGAGAGCATGTGAGAAGAAGCCAAATGCCTTGTGTTCTCCTCCAACCCCCGCCCCACTTACAGGCCCACAGGAAAGGCCTCAGCAGAGCCTGGCCCGACTGCTCCAACCACGGCCCTTCACTGTGTCCACTGGGTCTGTAGCCGCCCCTGTAACACATTGGGAATGTCTTGTACTGGAGTCCACCATGTAGGGTGGGGTTTAACCACCAGAGTCACAGCTTAACAGCCACCACCGGGACCTTTCCACTTTTGCCCCTTCCTGATGCCCAGAGCAATGCCATGGACAGATTGCCTTGGAGATAAGCAAAACGTTTAAAGAGGCACTGTTTATTTCCTCCATGGAATGTGGCAGAAGAGTAACTTTCTTAGGACAGATAACCACTGAGTTTTTTTCCAGGTAAACATGGACTGAATTTAAGTGTACCAGGCGACATGTTAATTAGACAAAAAATGCTATTAATACACAATGCTTCTATTTTTTTGTGTAATCTTGTTTCAAAATGTCAAAAAAAGACAGTCTACTGATCAATAAACTCCTGAAAAAAGTCATTTTTTCCCATTGGCTCTGGTTTTTCAGTGACTGTGTGCCAGTTGTCTTGGGAATAAAGCAGGCATCCCTTGGAACCATTCTGAAACACGGCAGAGGAGTTAAGGGATGGGCGTGCCCCGTGGCACACCATCCCTGTGACCCTTGTCTCTTCCTGTATGTTCTCTAGGTGGGAGATGGGGGCTTCTTCAGCAGGAAAGCAGCTCCATCTGATGTGGGCAGAGGCCAAGTCTGGAAGCAGGCACTGAAGGAGGTTTATGCACCGACCAAGAGTGACTGAAAGCCAAGACTGGAAGGGACCGTCGAGGAGACTCTTCTGAGGCTGGGGCGGGGCATCACTGAGCACTCAGGAGATGGCCTGTCTAGCACTGAGGCTGCTCAGACGCCTGAGGGTGCTGTAGTGCTGGGATGCAGCCCCTGGCTGGCTGGCACTGCTCCTGCCTCTTGCCATGCCTAGCAGGTGCAGAGCACCCATAGGAGGCATCTGGAGTTTTCACACTGGCTCCCACCTACCCTTTTAGTGATCCAGACTGGAATTTCCTTTTACAGGACACCCTCTACTTCCCCACCATCAAACTGAATGGTGAAGTTTGGGGAGATAGATCCCACTTCTTTCCAGGATGGATCCTGGTTGGCTGAGCCAATTAGAGTATTTCATCCACCTGGTCACAGAAACGGTTCAGAAATTGACATGTGATTATGAGAGGTCCCTTAGACTTCTGTTCCAACTCTCAGGAAGATGTTCTCTCTTTTCTGAACCATGCAGTTCAAAGAAGTGAACCTATTGGTACAACAATATAAATAGCTTTGAGAGAAGTGCCCAGTGGTGCTGGAGGATTAAGGCTAGCAGCAACTACCCCATGGAGCATGAAGATGAAGGAGGCTTTGAGAAAGACAAAGGAGATCCAAACCTGTGGTGGCATCATTTGAGCTGCTGGATCAAACTTCACCTAAAGTCCTCCTCCTGCCAGACTTTCCAGTTACATGGACCAGTATGTTACATTTATATTGTGTAAACCCATTTGACTTGAAACTTCAGTTACTTGCAACGCAAACATTCCAAATCTGTACTGACCAACAGGATTCTGACCTGGGGCTGCAGTCAGTCACAGCCCCCCACTCCAGTACTCTTGCCTGGAAAATCCCATGGATGGAAGAGCCTGGTAGGCTGCAGTCCATGGGGTCGCTAAGAGTCGGACACGACTGAGCGACTTCACTTTCACTCTTCACTTAATATGTGTTGGAGAAGGAAATGGCAACCCACTCCAGTGTTCTTGCCTGGAGAATCCCAGGGACGGAGGAGCCTGATGGGCTGCTGTCTATGGGGTCGCACAGGGTCGGATACGACTGAAGCGACTTAGCAGCAGCAGCTTTATTACAGTTGAACTTGGGGAAAAGAAGAGCAGTTTCCTAACAACCTACCCAACAACCTCAAATACAACCACCTCTGTTGAGATCTGTGTGCAAAGGGCCATGCAGCTCCATCCTGGCCTCTGGTGCTCACATCACATGGGACACTTGGGCCAAGGCTCTTGATGGGAGATGAAATAAACTTACAGAGGGGGACTTCCTAGAAGGAAAGGATTTCTTCTTAATATCAAAAATAATAATTATACAATATTGAAAAATATAGAACAAAATACAGTTATTGGAGGAAAATTGCTCTACAATATCATGTTGGCCCTTGCCACACATCAGCCCAAATCAGTCACAGGTATACATGTCTCCTCCATCCTGAAACCCGTCCCATCTCCCACCCCACCCCACCCACCTAGGCTGTGCTCCCTGTTT